>JADBJO010003304.1:152252-169752 GCA_016801955.1 Conus betulinus
AGAGAGAGAGAGAGAGAGAGAGAGAGAGAGAGAGAGAGAGAGAGAGAGAGACCTAGCCCACCTGCATGCCAGTAAATGTGGTAAACAGCATCTTCCCAAGCGTGGGAATTCTGCCGACAGCGCCCACTAACAGGAGCTGTCTCTGTAATGGACAACACGTGCCATGGGCATGGCTGTGGGACAGAATGAGCAGGCTACATCTGTAAGGGAGGAGTGTGCACTGCTGTAAGCTTACGGTCAGCTGTTAGCGTATGGCGCCCACAGTCGCGGATTCCCGGCTGGGAGGTCATGGGTTTGAATCCCACTGAACCATTCATAACTGTGAATTTTGGGGGGCCCATGACGGGCTCCTGCTCGGAGTTGAGTTTGCGGTCGGATTAGTTGGGAAGACTGGGACTGCACAGTCAGGTGTCCTCCACTTAGCTGACGCACCTCTGACAGTGTTGCTTGAAATCCTTGACCAACACTGCACGTGTCTACAGCTCTCAGGCCTGGCTGACGCTGGAATACACATGAAATTAAACAGAGTTCAGCTCTGGTCATGCAGACTCTGACTCTAATGGAGCTCCTCACTGTCATCCTCATCCCATTCGTCGATCAGCATTAAAAAAAAAAAAAAAAAAAAAAAAAAAAAACAGAAAGTCTGTGGCCCTTCTCCCATGCTCTCACGGTGATCTCAAGTTTCGATTTCCCCTCCATGCCTATGCCCTTGGCCAGTCTGGGCTGAGGCTGCAGAACTGTCACGTTCATGGGGACTGTCACTGGGCGGACATGATGTCATCCTTCCAGGGCGGGACCCACACGGAGGTTGGTTCTGCCACTATGCAATCATTTTGGTCGGTACAGGAATTCGTCAGTGCTGTCCTGCTTAAGCTGGACTAAAACGAGCGCCACTGAACACCACCAAAGTGACTCGGCAGCAGTGCAGTGTCTCCTCCGGCGGGTTGCCTCGTGACGATGTAACACCGATTCTCCCTGTTGATTTCCGGTACGGGACAGCGATGGTACTGGTAGGGATGTGACTGTGGAAGAGGGGGAGGGTGGGAGGCAGAATGAACAGGTATGAGGCTGATGCCATTGTGGTGGCACAGAAGAAGAGACAGAAAACAAAAAAAATTAGGTGATCATGAGACATGAGACAACCCACCAGAGGAGATACTGAACTGCTGCCAAAGTTTTCTTTTTATTTATTTATTTACCCTCCAAACCACTGGAGTGTACGAACATCAATTCATTTTTTAAAAAACACACACACACACACACAGACATACCGGCATAAATGCGACGCTGCTTGTTTCTGATGTGGGGGAAGCGGTCGATGTAAGACTGAGGGGCTTCCAGAGGAGACGGGCTGTTTCCGTTGCCGCTGTGGACCGCTTGGTAGGGCAAGTAAAGAAACAGGGGCTGAAAAATCAGCAACACACACACACACACACAAACACACACACACACACACACGTACACATGCACAAACACACACTCATACACACACACTCTGCATTTTCATTATGTTTGGTTTTGAAACTCAGGAAGGCAGAAATAGAACATGTATGCACACACACACACACACACACACACACACACACACACACACACACACACACACCTCTCTCTCACTCTTTCTCTCTGCTGGCACTGCCAGCACACACACACACACGCACACACAAACACTTTTCAACTTCACTTAACTTGGTTCTTGAAAGAGCAAGGCAGAAATGACCAAAACACGTCCATACCTCTCTCTCTCTTCTCCATCTCCCCCCTCCCTTACCCCCACCCACGGTCCCTTTCTCCCCTTTCCCTTGCTTATTTGGGGTGCTGAACAATGTTTCAGTTGCCAGGATTCTCAAACACACACACAGGGAATACGCCTCCTCATTGAAGTTCACCAGCGTCCCCTTTCACTGACAGCACGCAGGCTCCATACAAGGATGACATGAAACCAAGAATATCTGTTTCCTCTGCCATGAGTAGTCGCCTTTCAACTCCTGCGTGCCACTCATCGGTGAGACGTGTTGGTCCATCCAAGGAGGGGGGTAATTCATTAATAACGTTCCCACAACCATGAAGAGAACAGCAAGATCCAACACAACCCCCTACACGTCCATTTTGCGCCCAGTGTGGGAGACATGAGATGTGTTCATTCTTTTTTGTTTTCGCTGTCTCGAATGTTGTTTGTCCTGCCTGACCAAGACCCAAAGAGGTCAAACTTCGTGCTGTTTTGCCGTGGAATTTGTCTGTCTCTTTCTGTTGGCAGAACAGTCATTTTTTTCCTTCTAAGTTTGTTTTGATTTCCATCCACAGTCTCCTGTCTTTGAAACCAACCGAACAGCTGGAACAGCTCAGTGGTAGAGCGCCGGACTTGTAATCCTAGAGTTGCGGGTTCGAATCTCAGCCGGCTCGTTTCCGTACAAGGGGAGTTTTCCCTCAGAGTTAACATTGGTTCTGACTTCATTTCCCATACAGTCGTTCAAATGAGACTATAAACCAAGGTTCCATGTGTGAACGCATGCATAACATCTTGCACACATGTAAAATCCCATCACCAACTTCGGAAGAGAAGGCCAGTTTGGCCGTTGGTATGGACAACACATTACACATAGCATGCACCTTCCCCGAAGTTGGAGTATGGCTGCCTTAAGGGCAGGATAAAAAAAAACGGTCATACACACAAAACTCTGCTCCTTTGTTGGGTAGATGGGATTATTCCTTGCCTGTCTATACAAGGAGCGTCTGCAGGAGTATCAACCATTAACCCTCTTGACCATCGAGCGCCCGCTAGCGCCGGCCGGAAATCGGAAATCAACACAGCCAAAACGCTGAGCGCCCGCCAGCGCCCGGTAAAACACGTGGCAACAATGGGCGCCGCCATGTTTCTCGTAGAAAAGGAAGTCTCGCGAGAACGTGACTTCCTTCTTCCTGTAGCCATTTACTTCCGTTTGCAAAAAACCGCGAGTCGATACATGCCGTGGTTCTCGAGTTTCGAATTTTTTAAGTTTTGAGGTCGAAATGCCGTTTTTCACCGTGGCTAACCTTGAGTTCTGCCGTTCTATAATGAGATTTAGTGATGGAGATACTGTGTTTTGTAGGATTTATGGCATAAGACTTAGTGAAAGTGCTGGTAATGAAGCTTAGAGTGACCTAGATTTCGACTGGGATGAAGTTCCAGGTATGATGAACAACAATTCGGAAGAAAGTGCTGAAGAATTTTTTTTTTATTTCCCGAGTAAATGGCTCATGTGACATTCTTCAAACTTACGATATAGCAACATATATATTTGTAGGAATTTTAAAATTATTTTCATTTCGTTATTTCCTTTCCTCTCTTTTAAATTAATTTTTTAATTGGGTAACCATGTTCAAATTACGGAGTTACTTACCTTGCCGACGGTTTTCGGTGTAACTAAGCTCAGATAAGTGCATACTGAAGAGGGTAGAAAGGATGCAGGGGAGGTCACGAGATGCCAAGAGTGAGAGTGATCACCCCTGCTGCTGAATAATCCAGAGCACTGTCAGCGGCATCAGCGCAGACAGCAGCAAAGAACTGCGCGGAACAGCCCTTCCTTGGGTCTCCTGAGAGATGCCATCTCCCTTTGGTTGTTTGAACAGTATCATGTTGAGGAGGAGGGTTTAAAATGCCATCTCCCTTTGGTTGTTTGAACAGTATCATGTTGAGGAGGAGGGTTTAAAATGCCATCTGCCTTTGGTTGTCTGAACAGTATCATGTTGAGAAGGAGGTGAAAAACGCCATCTCCCTTTGGTGTCTGAACAGTATCATGTTGAGGAGGAGTGTGAAAAACGCCATCTCCCTTTGGTTGTCTGAACAGTATCATGTTGAGGAGGAGGTGAAAAACACCATCTTCCTTGGTTGTCTGAACAGTATCATGTTGAGGAGGAGATGAAAAACGCCATCTTCCTTTGGTTGTCTGAACAGTATCATGTTGAGGAGGAGGAGGTGAAAAACGCCATCTTCCTTTGGTTGTCTGAACAGTATCATGTTGAGAAGGAGGAGGTGAAAAACGCCATCTCCCTTTGGTTGTCTGAACAGTATCATGTTGAGAAGGAGGTGAAAAACGCCATCTCCCTTTGGTTTGTCTGAACAGTATCATGTTGAGAAGGAGGAGGGTGAAAAACGCCATCTCCTTTGGTTGTCTGAACAGTATCATGTTGAGAAGGAGGAGGTGAAAAACGCCATCTCCCTTTGGTTGTCTGAACAGTATCATGTTGAGGAGGAGTGTGAAAAACGCCATCTTCCTTTGGTTGTCTGAACAGTATCATGTTGAGAAGGAGGAGGTGAAAAACGCCATCTCCCTTTGGTTGTCTGAACAGTATCAGGTTGAGGATGGTGGAAACAAGTGCAGGAAAATAATTCCCACTGTCACTGAGACCATGAATTAGCAAAGTTTCTGGATTTTAAAAAAGAAGAAAAAAAAAGGAACGGGGGAAAAAGTGGATTCAAACAGGCAATGAAGAAGAGGACAATGAAATATAAATATTTAAGCTCTTTACTGCTAACACATAGGGAACAGTGAAGACTGTCTTGACTGTAACACACACACACACACATGCACGCATGCATGCACACATGCATGCACATATGCATGCACACGTGTGTGCACACACACATACACACACACACACACAATACACATGCAAACACATATAAGCACACACATACACAGATATGTGCGCATACTTGCAAGCTATTAAATCTACATGTTTACAATTCTGTGCATGTGTGCATGTGTGTGTGTGTGTGTGTGTGTGTGCACACGTGTGTGTGTGTATGTGTGCGTGCATGCGTGCACACCTGTTTATGTGTGTGTGTGTGATTGTGTACATGTGTGTGTGTGTGTGTGTGTGTGTGTGTGTGTGTGTGTGTGTGTGTGTGTGTGTGTTCAGACACAAGCACAGGCATGGATAAGCGCGCGTACCAAACAAAAAGCCGCACACCCCTCACCTGACGCGCATCATGGTCTTTGATGATGTTGACGGCCTCGTTGGTAAATAGTGTCGTGGAGTACAGACCCGTGTAGTTCGACAGCACCGTCATGTCTCGCCGGAAATCCAAACCCCACTGAGACTGCAACAGCATGGCTAACATCAACACACAGTCCAGGGGAAACACGGTTTGGATGAAAGGGGGAGGGGAGGGAGGCGGGACAGGGAGGACAGTTATGGGAGGGAGGTAGTGGGGTATGTCACGCTTAGTGCCTCAAAAACAGAAGAAGGAGGGAACAGAAAGAATGGCCATAAGTTCAGTCCTGCCTCATCTCTGTCTGGCTCAATGTGTTTAACCGTGTCAGACTCTTGCCAGTTGGGGGCTGTTAGTCAACTCTGGGGCTAAATTTTCATGATCCAACAAACTACACAGACGCTCCTCCCACGGTCTTCTGCCTCTTTTATCATTCTACGGCCAAACCAGGGTACTCACATTGACCATGGCATCATACCACATGGGCAGAAAGAGAGAGAGACTGCGAGTTAGCCAAGCATGAGGAAAACACCCGGTTCTGTCGTCATACACTGTGCTGTGTTAAAATCTTGCAGAATCTGAACAGTCAGGAAGAGGATGAAAAGCCCTGTTGGTTATGTCGTCATACATGGCACTGTGTTAAAATCTTGCAGAATCTTTATTGTCAGGAAGAGGATGAAAAGCCCTGTTGGTTATGTCGTCATACACAGCACCGTGTTAAAATCTTGCAGAAATCTTTATTGTCAGGAAGAGGATGAAAAGCCCTGTTGGTTATGTCGTCATACAGGGCACCGTGTTAAAATCTTGCAGAATCTTTACCGTCAGGAAGAGGATGAAAAGCCCTGTTGGTTATGTCGTCATACAGGGCACCGTGTTAAAATCTTGCAGAATGTTTACTGTCAGGAAGAGGATGAAAAACCCTGTTGATTCACAGGATGAGAAGAGGTGAGTGACTATGGCCAAGTGAGCGGCCATGAAGGAGATGACCCTGGAACAATGACCCCCTCGTCGCGTGGAAATCCCTGATGCGGAGCTTGATGAAGGAGGTCCCCAAACTCCAGAGCACTGCCTCTAGGAGGTGGTGCTGACAGACTGAGTGTTTAAAATGCCACACTGATGTAATAACCGCTCTCACATCATCCGCTCTCAGGCTGCGGCTTCTGGAAACCGGCCTAGCTCTGGGAGTTATCACTCTTCTGCTTCCTCCGGATGATATTACCGTGGCTGAATTTCCCCTGGGAGGTGGAGGGGTGTGTGTGTGTGTGTGTGTGTGTGTGTGTGTGTGTGTGTGTGTGTGTGTGTGTGTGTGTGTAAAATCTAAGCAGGGAACAACACCCTGTCACAGGTTTCAAATTAATGCACCTAGAAGACAATAGATCCTTAACACAATAAAGAAGCAAATCCACTATTCAGAGCATCTCTCTCACTCTCTTATTCAGAGCATCCTGTTTCGAATGCGCTCAAAGCGCTAACAGAATCATTTAAAACGTTTCATGATTTTCTTTTTCTATTTTATTTATTTTTATATATACATATATACTTTTATATCAAATCATTATCCAAACACATACATTACAAACGAATTAGATAACAATTGATTACAAAAGAAAACACACAACAAAAAAACATCCTTGTACACAAAGCAAAAGGGGAGCCAGGGGCCTGGGGAGGGGGGGGGGGGGGGGTTGGGGGGGGGGGGGGGGGGGGGTTGGGGGCGAGGATAAGGGATGGGTTTGCTCTCCATTAGCGTTCTCATATCAAACAGAAACTGAAGATGATTATATAGAAATATTCATGATTTTCATGCCCACAACCCATGCAAAACAGGAAAGCAAGCAACATCGCTGACAAACAGCGTCACGCAGCCTCTCAGACATCCCCCAAAACACCAGCACCTGCCCATCCACCCCACCAATGCACATGTCTACACACAGGGAGGAACAGGTATCCTCTTCTGAGGGAAACTTTTGTTTTCCAAGTGGTTTCTCTCTCTGGTCAGTGGCAATGCTCAGACGATTCCCCTTCCTGTTCTCCACTGGTAATGCTGTCATCTCTCTGGTCAGTGGTAACGCTCAGAAGATTCTCCTTCCAGTTCTCCACTGGTAATGCTGTCATCTTTGTGGTCAGTGGCAACGCTCAGACGATAAAAACATCTCTCCTTCCTCACGCACCCTCCACTGGTCCACGATAAGCTTCACAGTGACGTACTTGAATACAGAGTTCTTAGGCCTCGGATGCTGACTCTGTCTCTCTCTCTCTCTCACTGGCACTCTCCACAATTACACACACACAGACTGACTCCTTTTCTTTAAGGTTGTTTGGCAGCAACAAAAAAAATCCCCTTCCTTGAATGAGAAAATTTGCACCCTTTTTTTTCGTAAGAGAAAGAAAATTAAGTTTTATTGCTTTTGAAACTGAATCTATAAATGGTACTGCATAAATAAAATAACTACAGGTTTAGAAGATGATGCAAACACACACACTGCCCCCTCCGTCTTCTCTCTGAATGATACAGAAAACACAGCACCAGCAGGCCCCTCTTCAGTCACAGCGCTGTGGAAATGGCTGCACACACACACACACACACACACACACATAATGGTCTCCCCCATGCAAACACACTGCATGCACAAAAAACACCTGAATAAAACAAAACTATCCAGAAAAAAGTGCAGTGACACACAAAACAAGTTCTGAGGGAAGTGGTGCATGCCACATCCACAAACACGGTCCTGACTGATAATGTCTACTGGACTTATGACATGAAAACAGCGGTCCTGAAAATAAGTCTATTGGACTTACGCATCAACACACGGGGCTAACTCATAATGTCTATTGGACCATCACACCGGTCCTGACTGTCCATCTTCTGGTACTTATGCATGTACTTTTGGTCCTGACTGATAATGTCTATTGAGTTATGCATGAACACATGCTCTGACTGAAAATGACCTCCCTTTACAGAACCAATTGACATAGACTAGAACACCACTACTACATCAAAATGTTGTTATGGCTCTGTAGTTATGCGGGATATTGGGATTGTCTTCAGTTGTGACAAGCTCCTAGCATAACATTATAAAAGTCTCCAAAATCCCCCGAAGTCGGAGTGTGGCTGCCCATGAGGCGGGGTAATCAAAAACAGTTCACACACAAGGTTCTCTCCACAGCTGAGTGTTCAAGTACTTCGGCTGTTTGGTTGACTGATAAATCCCCCAGTCTTTTAGCCAGGGTACGACAACAACTACTGGACTTGTGCATGAAAACATGGCTGACTGATAATGTCTACTGGACTTGTAAAAAGTTCTGGACTATGCTGACTGTTACAAGTTACTTTCTAAGTCACCTGGTGTGGCAGCCATCTTGAAACAAGACATCACCTAGGTTTCCCAGAGTGGGTTGAGGATTTCTGGGGGATGCTGTTGAGATGTTCTGTTGAATTAAGACGCAGGCTTTCTTGTGGGGTTTCTGGGGGCTGCTGTAGAGATGTTCCGTTGTATTACAGGCACAGGTCTTTCAAAGTGCGAGACAGAGAAGCGGTCAGCCACATCTGTTTGCTGTTTTTCTACTCTACGAGAAGCAAGCTACACAGCGGGAGCCTGACTGAGTACAAAATAATGTTTTTGATACATTGTTCCCAAAATATGGTGGTGGACAACAATATCAACACAAGCATGTATCTTTCACTCAGTCTGACACAAAGGCGCCGATGCCCTGTTGCTGACAAAATCATACAGCGATTAGATCCAGTGTTACACTGACCGCTCAACAACCAATTTGAAAAAAAAAAAAAACGAGAGAGGCAAAAGTTTTAAATGATCTGACCACTAACAATCACAAACCATCACCAGAAGAAAATGTATTCTCAACTGGTCCAGTTTTACATTCTAATGTGAATGGAAATTTGTCAAAACTCACTTTCCACTGACATAAAAACATGACTATGTTTCTTGACAATGAAACTGTGGACTTTATGGTTGGTGATTGTCCATTTTGAGAAATCAGGCCGGAAAATGTTGTTCCTTCAACATGTTACTGGCTAATATCTTGAAACTGAGAGCATATTACTTAGCATGATACCAGATTTTATCATTTGAAGGTTGCCAGTTTGATAAATGATACTGATCATTTTCAGTGCAAGAATAAGCCCTTCATACCAAATTTCCCACCATGCCTTTTGAGCAAGAATAAGCCCTTCATCTTTACCAAATCACTCCCACCATGCCTTTTGAGAAGAGGCAACACGTACTCACTTTCCCCACAATGTGGGAGCGGTATCCTAAAGGCTTAAGGTATTCAGGCAACAGTTTTTCGGTCAGCGGCAAGCCGTAGGGCTGGTCCCCCACTATCACGCCCGTCTGCATCCCTGCGACACACCATGCAACGTACAACTATGGCACAGGACGTGAGGCGTGGGATACTCACTTTCCCCACAATGTGGGAGCGGTATCCCAGAGGCTTGAGGTATTCAGGCATCAGTTTTCTCTCCGTCAGCGGCAAACCGTAAGGCTGGTCCCCAAAAATCACTCCAGTCTGCATACCTGGGTACATATACCCTAGCTTTTAGATCACTCCAGTCTTCATACCTGGGTACATACACCCTGGCTTTTAGATCATTCCAGTCTGCATACCTGGGTACATATACCCTGGCTTTTAGATCACTCCAGTCTGCATACCTGGGTACATACACCCTAGCTTTTAGATCACTCCAGTCTGCATACCTGGGTACATACACCCTGGCTTTTAGATCACTCCAGTCTGCATACCTGGGTACATATACCCTAGCTTTTAGATCGCTCCAGTCTGCATACCTGGGTACATACACCCTAGCTTTTAGATCACTCCAGTCTGCATACCTGGGTACATACACCTTAGCTTTGAGATAACATGGTGCTTTAGTACATAAGACACGCCTTTTGATTCTTAATGACTCTTTCATCCCATCAACAAGATGCTCTGAGATATAAAGGCGCCCATCTTGCTGTGGAATATAAAACACACCTCCTGATCTTTCAAATCCATTCCATCCAACAAACAAACTGCGCAGAAATATATAGATGCTCCTCCAGATGCTCCTCCTCATTTTGCCCAATCTGTTTCACTCCTTAAAAGCAGTCAGGTGCCAGTTTCATAAGGAATATCAGAAATACAGGTTTCTCACCAAATCACCAACACACACCAGCGATACTTCACACACAGATTTTGCAATTTGATGCACAGATGGTTTTACACAAAGGGTCCCCGGGATGCAGCTTGTTTTTGTCTTGCATACCTGTTTGTTGTTGTTGTGTGTCAGGTTGGGTTCCTGAAACTGATTTGCCTGTTCACCAGTATGATAGTCTCTCTGCAGCTTTGTTTAAAGCTGAAAGTCTTGCACATTCTCCATGAGATGCGATCAGTGACTCGTTTTCTGTCATGAATGCAGTCAAATGTTTCAACTTCAGAAATGAAGCCCCCTGAGAATCAGTCTCACTGCTGTCAGTTGGAAAGAAGTAATTTTGGTTTTGATTCATGGAATATAACTTCAGCCCACACAAACACCCACTGGATGCAAGAATTGGTCTGCAATGTTTTTTTATAGAGGTCGACTTGCTCCTCTTCCTCATTGTTCCCAGTGAAGAGACTGACAAAGGTGCATTGTTCCCAGTGAAGAGACTGACAAAGGTGCTAGCATGCGCACTGCCATTATGTTTGTCGATCTTGTTTTCAATTTTGTTTAAGGGACTGACAAAAAATAGCGGCAGCTCTCATCGCACTACAAAGGCCATTGATCTAAAAAACAATATTTAGTTACGTTAAATCCCAGGACATGTTTTGAAAGAGTCAGCCATCATGTACCAGTGTACGTGGGCGACACAAACGCCACAAGCACACCAGTGCGGCTGTTTCTTCAAAGTTTTGAAGTTGGCTGCCTTAAACAAGTCAAAGTAGAACGCCAGTGACCGTGACCTGTCACAGATAAAAAAACAGCCATTCCAAACGCAACACAAGGCCAGTGAAAAAGTGCTGTACTCAAAGGAAAGAAGATTTGGCGAAAGTCCTTGTAACGACAAGATTTACGGAGAAAGTCCCGTTGTTAGGGCCCCCCCCCCCCCCCCCCCCCCCCCCCCTTTTCTTCAGCTTTTGTTTTTTTCCATGGAGAAGACGCCCCACTCATCAAACTGAAAATGTTCTCCTTGGAAGAAAGAAATGTGGATGTGGATGGGGGGGTGGGAGGGGGCTTTAAAAATAGGATTTACCCATTTTCGTTTGCTTTGGGTCGTTTCTGGTTTGAAAGCAGTTAAGTGAATAATTGCTTTGATACCTGTCTGAGTGTGCTGTGTTCCACGTTGTTGTGAAGCAGAAGGGATGAGTGTGTTGGTGTTGCATTCAGAGTTTCACTTCAATAGTAAGCACCCTCAGATTTCACCACCAAAGGATCCTCACATTTATCAACAGAGAGCCCCAAAGACCTTTGATTATTGAAAGCTCTCAGGAAACACTGAATAAATTGTGTGCATCTCTTGACTTTCACAATCTGTTTCATCCAATATGCATATATGGACTTAGAAAACCTATTTCCTTCCATACACACACGGTGTTTATAATTATATGTAACTTGTAAGATGCACCGCCTGATTTCTAAAACCTATCCCAGTTTTGGACTGAAGGTTCCCCTTATGATTTCTAAAACCCATTCCATACCATAAAATAGGTGATTGGAATATAAGCCACTCTTCTTGATTGTTAAAACCCTCTTGATTTCTAAAATCCATTTTGTCTCATAAGCAAGGTGTTTTGGAATATAAGGCACTCTTTTAAAAAAAAAAAAAAAAAAACAAAACAAAAACTGTTTCATTTAATAAGCAAGGTGTTTGGAATATAAAAAGTACATCTTGATTTTGAAATGTATTTGGAATATAAAAAGTACATCTTGATTTTGGAATGTATTTCATCCCATAAACAAAGCACAGTAGAATACTTGGTGTATATCTTAACTTTAAAATCCATTTCATCACATTAAAAATAATAAAACCTTGAAATATGATATCTCTTTACTTCTAAAATCTGTTTCATCCCATAAGCAAGGCAGTGTAGAGCATGAGGCATATGTCTGGGTAGTTAAAATGTTATTTCTGGCCATATAAAGGTGCTATGGAACATCTGCTGCAACCCTTGTTTAAAAAAAAAAAGATCTATTCCATCCTATTAACCTAACACTTTCAAACATGAGATATGTCTCATTGATTTTACAATCCATTTTATCCCATAAACTCCCTCGGAGTTAACACTGGTTCTGACTCCATTCCCCATACAGTCTTTGGAATGAGACTATAAACCAAGGTTCTGTGTGTGAACGCACGGACACATCTTGCACACACGTAAAATCCCATCACCAACTTTTGGAAGAGAAGGCCAGTTTGGCCGTTGGTATGGATGACACATTACATATAGCATGCACCTCCCCGAAGATGGAGAATGGCTGCCTTAATGGCGGGATGAAAAACGGTCATACACACAAAACTCCACCGCCTGTTTATACAGGTAGTGTCTGCAGGAGTATCAGCCTGCATACGCAGAAAGAAAGAAAGAAAAACAAAATCCCATAAACTGGGTGCTTTGGAGTATAAAGCACCCCTCCTAATTTTTCTCATCTGTTTTATGCAATGAACAAAGTGCTTTAAAATGTTAAGCTTACCTGTTGATTTTTTTTTTTCACATCTATTTAATCTATCTAAAAGACTTGCTTTTCTGCGATATTTTTCTTTTGGTCAATAAATCAAATCATAGAGATTTTTTTTTTTTACCGTCTGGACTAAAGCTTTGCCATACTTTCTGGATTGCTCATGAGCACAGATACAAGAAAATCACCACATCTCTTGCACTCTTTACCCATTTTCTAAAGAAATTTTTGGCATTTGTCAAGAACTCAATATAATGAACGTAGTAAGCCGATTTGGGTGTACACGCGTCATATAGGAAAGAAATAATCAACTGCGTCATTCAAACTGTACTCTTCTGACAGTGCTGGTTGCAGATAACCCTTGCTGTAAAGAGCGATAATCAACACAGCTGCATATCATATGTGGGTCAAAGGTGACCCGCATCGTCTGTGCAGGTAAACACTTTCGAACACTTTGACGAACACGGGTCTTGTACAACCTGCATCACCTGAAGACTTCATGAGGAGCACACAAAGTGAAAGCAAACAGCAAACCCTGTGAAAACTGTGGGGATCTGGAGCAGCCTGCATCAGTTGGAAAGAAGTAGTTCTGGTTTTGATTCAGCAGCTTCAGCCACTAAAAAAACACACTGGATGCAACAGCTGGTCTCCGATTTTGTGTAAGAGGTCGACTTGCTCCTCTTCTTCAGCGTTCCCGATGAACAGATTGACAAAGGAGGTAGTAGTATGCGTACTGCCATTATGTTTGTCGATCTTGTTTTCAATTTTATTTTAGAGATCGACAAACGTGTCATCCAGGGAAAATTAAGATATGCTTACTCTGTAACTTTTTGTTCTTTTCTCAGAACTGATTTACCTCTGGTTAACATCCTCCCACAGAGAACATAACCTTAAATATTGCAACGTTCAAGTGTAAAACAACATAGTAAATGCCAGACCATGGAACTGAAAACATAAATAAACAAATCAACCATAGCATCCAGCAAAAGCACAAAGAAAGGTCATAACTGAATTTGCATCGAGTGACCAGGTGCAAACGTCACATCACCTGTGTGAATCGGGTGACGACCGGTCATCAGTGCGCACTGCGTGTCGGGGTGCAGATGGGGCGACACGTAGTAATTATTCAGCAGCACACCTGTGTAGGCCAGGTAGTCGATGTTGGGGGTGGGGATTTGCTCCGAACCGTGGAAGCTCACATCGTTATAACCCTGGAAGGTGAGCAAAACAACAGTAAATTCAGCGACTGTGAACTACACTGTTCAGCCTTTTGACCTCCAACATGGATGTCGCAATTTCCCCAGCCTCTGTTGGTTTGTGTGTCTGTCCGTCAGCCAGATTACATAAAAGCTACTGAACTGATAATAACAAGTAGGGTAACTCTTGCTCCCATGATGAAATAAATACAGGCCCATAACTCCAAATGAATGCTGCTTACAACACGGAATTATCCAGCAGACAGGACAGCAAAGAGCACACTGAGGAATGTCCTGGGTGCTCTGTGCTGTCATATCTGCTCAGTACTTTGTTGTCGTAAGAACCACTTGTTTGCACGCAAAAAACATATTATATGAATACACACATAATTAAACATATCACACACACACACACACACACACACACACACACACACACACACACACACACACACACACACCTGTACACAAATGTGTACCTACACATGTGTACTAAGCATGTACATATACAGTGACACTCAAGCATATGTATCAGTACATCACTGAACGAACGAACATCCCGCCACACAAGTGGCAAGGGACATGGAGATGCATTTCACACACACACACACACACACACACACACACACACACACACACACACACACACACACACACACACACACACACACACACACACACACACACACACACACACACACACACACACACACACACACACACACACACACACGCACATTGACCACATTGCCCATGCTGACCTTACTCACCAGGTCATCAGCAACGATGACAATAATATGGGGTGGGGGTGAGGCCCCAGCCTGACCAAGTAAAGAGCCCATTACCACAGCCAAGGCTGTCAGTACTGTCACAGCCTGATCCATCCTGTACTGGCTGTTAATACAATCGCATTTGAAGCTGCAAATGTTGATGACAATGTCCAACCCTGTGGTAAAAAGAGAACATTTTTCATTTAAAGCTATAACAACAAAACTATCTAAATCAAAACAGCAAGTTTATCAACGTGGACAACATATCAAAATGCAAAACAGTATTTCAAATTCAAGGGAGAACTTTCTTTTTTTTTTTTTCTTTTCTCTCCTTTTTTTTTCTTTTCTGTTTTTTTTTTTTCTTTTTCTTTTTTTCTAAACAACATTCATGTCCAACAAGTTCTCATTAAAAGTAGGGCATGGAGAAACTACTGTATCATCAGGTCAGAAATTTTCTCTAGTAAGAGAATATCATTTTCTTGTATCCTCACCCCTGAAATGGCAATGTTCTTTCTCAGCATGAACATTTACAATGCATACAGATCAAGAAATTATGATCACAACTGTGCCAGTTCCGAAAAATAAAAGTTCACATCATATTATTATGCATATTTACCATAGTGATTTTTTTTTTTTAAAAAGAGAAATCAAAATGTAACAAATGGGTCTGTTTGTGTGCATGCATGTATGTGCATGTGTGTGTGTGTGTGTGTATGCCTGCACATGTGTGTGTGTGTGTGTGTGTGCCTGCACATGTGTGTGTGTGTGTGTGCATGTGGGGGGGGGGGGGGGTGCGAGTGCATGCATGGTGCATGTTCGCGAGCACAAGGGTATACATGTGTGTGTGTTTGAGTGTGTGTATTCGCTTGCATGCACATGTGTGTGTGTGTTTTGTGTGTGTGTGTGTGTGTGTGTGTGTGTGTGTGTGTGTGTGTATGTATATGTGTGTATGTGTTTGTTTGCATGTGTATGTGTGTATCTGTTTGTTTGCATACTCGTATGCACGCACGCACAGAGAGAGAGAGAGAGAGAGGAAGCAAGAGGCAGACGAAGAAACTGAAAACCAGACTGCACCCAGATGCGAGAGTAATTCCCCTTCAGGAGCAAGACAAGGCCCTGGTCAAGGACCTCAGGAAGGCCGAAACCTTCTCAGACAGGGATGCCACACACCTCCTGACCCAGGTCACTGTGGTCCGATTCCACACACAGCAGGCTTAGCAGTCACAGGCACAAGACACTGAACTCTGCCGCTGCCCTTTGCTGCAGGAACAGGAGCAGACAACACAGCGCCTCCTATAGGGCTGGCCACTCCATGCTGTCCTGAGAGATTTGGGTCAAATGCAGAGACAGAGGGCTGGAAAGTTTGGGTGTGCCTGAGGAAGTGAGCGCCAGAGGGCTGCCATTCCCATCTCAGGGACGGACCAGGCGTATTATCTTTGACGGGACTGACAGTGTAGCAGCAAAGAAGAAGAAGAAGACAACAGAGGGAGAAGAGAGATGTGGGGGGGGGGGTGGGGGGGGGGGGGGGGGGGGGGGGGGCTCAAGAGAAAAAAAAAAGACTCAGAGAGAGAGAGAGAGAGAGAGAGAGAGAGACAGACAGAGAGACAGAGAGACAGGGGAAAGAGAGAGGAGAGGTTGAGAGAGAGAGAGAGAGAGAGAGAGAGAGGGGGGAGAGAGAGAGAGAGAGAAGATAATGATAGAGAAAGAGAGAGAGAGAGAGAGAGAGACAGAGACAGAGTGGGAGAGAGAGAGAGAGTGAAAGAAAGAGACAGAGAGAAAAAGACAGAGAGAGGGACTGACAGAGACAGACAGACAGACAGATAGACCAGACAGAGAGACAGACAGAAAAGAGAGAGAGAGAGAGAGAGCAGACAGACAGACAGAGAAAGACAGAGAGAGAGACAGAGAAAGAGACAAAAAGAACAAAGAGAGAGTGTGACTGTGAGAGAAGAGAGAGACAAAGAGAGAGACTCAGAGAGAGAGAGAGAGAGAGAGAGAGAGAGAGAGAGAGAGAGTGAGAGAGAGAGAGAGAGAGAGAGAGAGAGACACACACAGACAGAACAAGAGATTCTGATTGACTTAGTTTTCCTATTGCCTAGCCGCACACCCACGTAGAGCCCTTCACCACATCCCATTCTTATCTTAGTAACAAAATTCCTCAATCAACAAATAAACAATCCACCTGAACTAAAACAAAAAAACCCTGATCCTCTACAGCATAATCTAAATGTTATACAGAATGGATGCAATGTTCTGTTTTCATTTTGACGTTTGCCACATTTTTTCATTTTATGCGTAATTTCCGAAGAGAACTGAAACATCCCTACTGCAGCGTTAGTAAAGTCAAATGCTAAGTCAGATGCATGTAGATGCATGTATGCACAGTTCCTCATAGACTGGCTCTTTCACACTGTTCTTGTCAAACTCTTCAACAAGTTCAAGCCATCCCGAACATCCAACCTCCTTTAAGTGTTGTAACTGATCATTTTACTGTGGGATTTTACTCTGTAAAAAGATATTTAGCCCCCTTTTTTTTTTTTATCAGTTCCAATAAGAAAAAAAAAAAAAAATGTAATGAGTCATGTGTAAAGAAATTTACTGAGAGTGAGAATATATGTAGTGCATTGATCTTTTTTGGTCCTTTTTTCAGTTGGTGTGTGTGTGTGTGTGTGTGTGTGTGTGTGTGTGTGTGTGTGTGTTGTGTGTGTATTTTTGTGGTTTCCATCATATGGAGAAATCAAAAGAAATAGAGAAAACGAAACAAAACTAAACACACACACACACACACACACACACACACACACACACACACACACACACACACACACACTCATCCTGCATCCTCTCTTTTATAAACTTCATAAAGTTGTAAATTTCTATCATAACACACACACAC
>JADBJO010003304.1:179752-227252 GCA_016801955.1 Conus betulinus
CTGTTCAGAGCAATATACAGGACTAGGCTGCCTGGAAGGGCAGCATGTGATTGGTTGATATCACTTGAACTGCTTGGGGAAAAAAAATGTTGTGGAAGCAAGCTGATAGCACTTGATAATTACAGGAATAAAAATGACATTGTCAGTTTGGAGGAATTCGCCGATAGAGCACAAAAGAGAGAGAGGAGAGAGAAGGGGAGTGACAAGGGAGGATGGAGAGAGGGAGGGAGGGAGAGTGTGAGAGCGGGGTGGAGGAGAGATGACATTGCAAAAAAAAACCCAACAAATATTCATGAATATGTATGTTAGTAAGATCTGGTCATGAAATATTTGGAATAGTCGAAACAAAATCCTAATCGCCCAGAGACCAGAGATGGAGTGGAGATTGACATTTTCTTCACCTTGAACAACTGCCAATACTCCAAGGCCAGATGGAAATAATCTATGCATCTTATTTTAATTCAATTAATAGAATATTTACTGCGCTTCTTGTGACACTGCTTTTCAGTATGAATGATATGTTACTGCTTCTACATGCATGAATGAAAGAAAACAAAAAAAATCGAGATGATTTTGGATAACCACAGATAGCAATATGTTTTACATTAAGCAGTCACGCAGATGCACGTCATACACACTCTAGCGCATGCACGCGCACACACATGCGTACACACATGCATAGGCACATAAACAAGCACACACACACACACACACACACACACACACACACACACACACACACACACACACACACACCACACACACACACACACACACACACACACACACACACACACACACATGGATGTATGCACTTATACACAGATGCATGCAAACAAGGATGTGCGCTTACACACACGCACGTGAGCACACACACACACATACACACGCGCGTGCGCATGCACACACACACACACACACACACACACACACACACACACACACACACACACACTCACACATGCAGGAAACATAGCACACTCACCTCCCAAGTCCATCTCTTGTTTTTATATATATATGTGTAATTCATGTTTGTTTCCTGGCATGTACAAGGTGGGAAGGGGGTTTAGGGGCTGCTAATGGTGATGCTGCTCTGTGTGTGTGTGCATGCTTTGTGTGTGTGTGTGTGTGTGTGTGTGTGTGTGTGTGTGTGTGTGTGTGTGTGTGTGTGTGTGTGTGTGTGTGTGTGTGTGCATGCGCATGATGTATGTGTGTGCGTGTCTGAGAGTTTTTTTTTTTTTTTTTTTTTTTTTTTTTTTCTGAACCCCTGAGCTTTTTGTTGTTGTGTGTGTGTGTGTGTGTGTGTGTGTGTGTGTGTGTGTGTGTGCGTGCGTGTGTGTGTGTACGTGTGTGTGTGTGTATGTGTGTGTGTATGTGTGTGTGTGTGTGTGCATGCGCATATGTATGTGTGTGCGTGTCTGAGAGTGCATTGTTTTTTTTTTTTGTTGTTGTTGTTTTTTTTTCTGAACCCCTGAGCTTTTTCTTGTTGTAGTTGTTGAGTATACTATGATCTTAGATTGAATTTCATTGTTCAGCAAATCTGAGAAAGAATTGTGGTTCGATTGCTTTTGTCAACATGTTTCATGACGTTTTTTTATAATGGTCCCATGATCAAATGCAGGGCAGTTCAACTATTCAACACACATACAAATAAACAATCCAAATATTTGCAAACTCCAAAATTTTGAAGTGGTGGTGCCCTCCGGAGGGAGAGCTCTCTCACCCCTGTTCCGCAACTAAGCAGCTGTTGTTGTCAGTAAGGGGTGTGGTAGGTGGTGTCCCGCATTTGTTGGATCAGCACAACCACCACTGAAAACGACTGAAGGGACTCGGCAGCATTGCAGTGTCTCCTCCTGTGGGTTGTCTCTTCGTGACTGCTCCTTGTGGATAGCCGGTGCTGGGGGGTTGCAGGGGTTGGGCCGGGCTGCTTTCATGGACGGGGACTGGGAATTGGCAGCATTGGTGCAGTGTCACTGAGGTAGCATAGAAAGTGGGGGAAAAAATCAAAAAAAAGTTTCAGACTTGGATCTTCGGTTTTTGCTGTTTCCGTGTACTTAATTTCAAACCTGTTTTCTGTTACACGGGGTTTCCGACCCAGCTGCCCAAATGATCATGTAAAAAGTGTTTCATGCGTTTCCTGTTTGACATGCTTTTGCAGAGAAATAGGTTTAGTCGCTGTTTTGCATGCTAACTCACTTGACCACATGGTGCAGCCTGGCAAAATGCATGCCTTGGGTTTTTTCATTGTGAGCCAAGGAACAGTACTGCTCTTAGACGCGCGTCTTTGCCTTCCTTGATAGTCAAATAGCACACAAACACAGGACAGCCTGGTTGACATTATTCATTTTTTTTTTTTTTATTAGTTTCTCTTCCATTTGGTTTGAACCTGTCACCACGATATTTGAAGATTGAAAGAGAAAACAGACACCAAAACCAGTGTGGCAGGTCTCACTCTTAACTGATTTTATGCATCAGTCAAGTAGTCTGTGTTGCAACGCTGTAGTAGCTTGGATATGTGGCATTTTTTCTTTGTGACATGCCTTAAAGAAAACAGCTTTGAAACAGTCATTGCTGTAAATCATGTGGGCCATGTTGGAATGGGTCTGTCACCCAGAAACATTTGTCATGTCACACCGGCCTCGCTCTGCAGCCTGCGTCATAGAATCACTGCTCTCTAACCAAAGTTGCAATGATAAGGCACCTAGCATATCGAAGTATATCCCAGAAGTGCGAGGTACCAGTCTCGTCTCTAGCAAAACGCTTACTTGGCCAGGAACCTCCCTACCAGTGGTGTGCGCTCTCGCTCTGGCACTGCTCTGTTGTGTGTCTGCCCAGACTAACCACAAATGAAGCCCACTGTGTCCTTCACTTCTCCAGCCCATGGCAGCAGCAGCAGTGATCTAAAGACAGAGCTCTGGAAGCAAGGGCTCTGTGCATGCTGTCCCCCCCCCCCCCCCCCCCCCCCACACTCTCCCCCCCAACACATCTAGCCTGGTTTTATTAGTTCATACTAGGTTGTGTCCAGTAAACTCTCTAGTCTGATTAAATCTTCCAGCTCATATGCAGGCCTGTGTGTGTCACTTTAATAAAGTAGCACTGGACCCACGACCTATCACGACAGGCAAAACAAGCGTATATTACAGGGTTCTTGATGGTTTGGTGGATGCATGGACCGATCGAGTGACGGCCGTTTCCATTCCAGGAAGGTGATGACGTGGATGTGAAGGCTCTGCAAGACAAACTGAAGCAGACAGAGAGCAAGATGGCCGACTACCGCAACCAATGTCAGATGCTGAAACAGGAGATCAAGGTGGCTCAGAAGGTGGGTGCTTTTTTTTTGGGGGGGGGGGGGGGGGGGGGGGGTGGAGGTGGGGGGATTAGGGGGAAAGAGGATGGGGCATAAAATGTTGATATCCAAGTATGCGTGGTGTTCACAGTGTAGGAGACAGAAAACAGAAACCTTATGAACCATGTCGTGAGTCTTGCAGCATGAATTGCCGTGTGTCTGTCCGTCAGTCTGTCTGTCTCTTTCTTTTCTCACTTTTCTCGCATCTTCCTTTCCTCTTTTTTTTCTCCTGTTCCCATCTTTCTTTCTCTCTTTTTTTTTATCTTTTCTTTTTTTCTGGTTTTGTTTTTGTTTGTTTTCAGATTGGTTTGCTTGGTTTCAGATTATTTGACTCCCCCCCCCCCCCCCCCCACCCCCCCCCAACTGGTTTTTGCGTAGATTTAAGGTTGGCTTTGTAAGTTTCAGATTTGTTTAACCTGGATTCTGGATTGCTTTCGTTTGGTTTCAGATAGGTTTTCCCTGGTTTTAAATCAGTTTCCCTCGGTTTTAAACTGGTCTTGCAGTGATTTGAGATTGGTTTCCCACAGTTTCAGATTGATGTTGTCTTGGTTTCAGATTCCTTTAGTTTGTTTTTAGATTTGTTGGTTTGACTGGTGTGGTTTCAGTCTTACTGTCCCTTGCTTTAAGAATCATACTGCCATCGTGCAGATTATTTTGCTTCAGTTTTGTATTGGGCTTGCCTTTGTGTTTCTGATTGGTTTTGCCTGGTGTCACACTGGTTTGCTTTGTTTCTGATCAGTTTGCCATGGTGACAGAATGGTGCTTCTTTGTTTAATGTTGATTTCCCGTCGTTTCCGATAGGTTTGCTTTGTTTACAGATTAGTTTGGTGTGGTTTTCTGCTCCTTGGTTTTGTCTTTTTTTTTTTTCTGTAGTTTGTTCTCAAGCTTAGGCTTTGTAAAGCTGGATGGTATTGCAGGAGAAACCAGCCGCCCTGGCAAAGTGGTTAGCATCATGGACTCCCAGTTTGGAAGCCATAGGTTTGATTCCCATCAGTGTCTTTTATTTGTGGGATTTTTCTGCCTTAATGGGCTCCTACCCAGAGTTGAGTTTGCTCGGGGCCCAGCTAGGAAGACTGGGACAACGCAGTTGAGTTTCATCTACTTAATCGGTGCATCACTGAGAGTGTTGTTCAAGTTTCCTGACCAACACTGCAGGTGTTAGTATCTCTCAGGCCTGGTTGATGCTGGGATATATTATGAAAGTACACATGGAGTACAGCCCTGACATGCAGTCTCAGACCAGAATGGAAATCCGTAGCATCATCCTCATCATCCTCATCCTCATCGATCAACATAGAAAAGAAATCTGAATTTCCATGGCCTTTCATGCCCTGCTCTTATGGTGACCTAGTTTCGATTGCCTCTTCACATCAATGGCCTTTTCCAGTGCCTCCCCCGATGTCAGTCAGACACTTTCCTTTAGTCATATCTAACAGGCCCATATACCAGAGAAATATCTTTTTAAAAAATCGGCATGCCTTTTCAAACCCAATCTCTATTACACGTGCAGTTTGAGTGTTTAGTTCTTGGCTGTGAGAGATTGAAATGAGTCGTGATTCATCTTGTATGATTTGCTTGTCTATGTTTTTTTTGGTAGAGCCTTACAAATAATTTTTCAAAATTTGTTGAGATTTTTGTCTGCATATACCACACCTTGCAACTAGACGCAGCCTCTTGTCATCGTCGTTACTTCAGTTGATTTCGTACTGCTTTTTTCCGATGAGGAATGCGCAGTTCTAAGGGAAGCGATCGGCGGTGGGGTTTGCAGGTGCTGCAGCAAGAGCTGGGCGAGAACGTCAACATCCAGTCCATGCTGAACAACGCCAGCAACTTCCGTGGCCGCGCTCAGCAGATCATCGCTCTTCAGAACAAGGTAGATGAAGGTCCCTGGATAGGTGGGAGGAGAGGGTGGGGGGAGGGGGGAAGGCTGGGTTGAAGGATGGGGGAGGGGCGGGGGATGGGGATGGAGGAACGTGGGTGGGGATGGGGGATGGGAGTGTGGGGTGTGAGTGTGTGCGGTGGGGGGGGGGGGGGGGGGGGATGTGTGTAATTTGGAGGGTGATAGTGAGGGGGGGGATGAGGGGACACATGCATAGCGCTTTAAATGCACATCCACCTTATTGTCCTGGACAACCAAACTCTCTCTCTCTCTCTCTCTCTCTCTCTCTCTCTCTCTCTCTCCATTTGTCCGTTGGGCGACCAGTTTTTTTTGAGTCCTAGAGGAAGACTGGTAAGTAGATTCTGTGCTGACCGCATGCACTTCCCTCCTCCCTTTTTCACCCTCAAACTTCACCTGCCACCCCCTAGCGCCATTGATTTTTTTTTTTTTTTTTTTTTTTTTTTTTTTTGCTACAATGGAACCGCAGCAGAATGCTGTCTGACTGAGACCAGCTGTGTTTAAATACAAAATGTATGAGCAGCTACGCATGCATGGCCATGAGGTGAAAACGATGGATTTTCTCCCTTTGTGTCTCTCAGGCAAGCATCACGCTGTGCCGAGAATGCCATTATTGGCCATCACTTATATTCACTATCCTTTTTCACCTCATGAGGCCAGGTGGAAATTTGGGAGCATAGGAAGTTTTTGTCTGAGCTACTTGCCCCTAGGACAAACCAAATGTTCTGGAAATTCCCAGCCCTGTAAAGGAGGGGGGGTGGGGGGGGGGGGGGAGTGGATAAAGTGGAAGTTTCGGAGGGTGGGAAGGCAGGATATGTGCATTAGTGTGTATGCTTCTGTTTGTGGGGAGTGGTGATGGGGAGGGTAGAGGTGTTGAAGGCAGAAGGATGGTGGTGGGGGAGGAGGGGGGGATAGTGTGGTTAAGGGGAATGCAGACATGGCCATTCATGCACAGGGGTGTGTGTATGTGTGTGGAGTGTGTGTGTGTGTGTGTGTGTGTGTGTGTGTGTGTGTGTGTGTGTGTGTGTGTGTGTGTGTGTGTGTGTGTGTGGAGTGTGTGTGTGTGTGTGTGTGTGTGGTGTGTGTGTGTGTGTGTGTGTGTGTGTGTGTGTGTGTGTGTGTGTGTGTGTGTAAACCTTATGCGCATGCATGTGTATGACTCTTGCAGGTAAGTTTGTGCGTCTCTGTGTGTACCTGTATTTTTTCCAAATGAGCATATTTGCTCTCTTCTCTCGACCTTTCTTTCTCCAAACAGGTTGAAGAGTTGAAAGTTCAACTAGCAGAGGCTCAACCTCCATCACTCGAGAGTGACATGCTGGGCACCAAAACTTCGGCACGGCGAGAGCGACCCAGGACGACAAGTACCGCCAGGAACTTCGGCGCCAAGAGAAGGAACGGAAGGAAGCGCAGGAGGTTTGTCTTTGAACCGAAATTTGATCCAATGAAATCTAGCATTAGTGCCCCTCTGCCAAGAAGTCAGTCTGTGGCAGCCATTTTGCTGCTCTTACACCTTCTGTTCAAACAAGCAGGCAGTCAGTTTCATAGGCTTGTAGATTTTGCTGCATTTAGGTGTAGCGACTGTTGGTCTGGTGCCAAACAGAGAGAGAGAGAAAGAGAATGGGGAGTTGAGAAAGCCCAGGCAGTGAGAAAGGGAGATGGTGGGCATCCTTTACCAGGCATAGCGCTTTTCCCCACATGAGGAGATAAGGCCGCGCCCAGTGCTACTCAGCACAGAATCAGGCCCACCTGGAATGCAGTTACGCTTGGCTCCCTGGGTTTTATTTTCTTTTATAGGGTTGAGGGGGAGGGGAAATGACAGAGGAGGATATGACAGCTCTAAGGTATGCAGTCTCCCGTTTTTGATTAAGGTTTCCAGCGAAGGCTCAGCGAGAACCTGCTCCAGGAGACGGTGTTTCCACAGAGGCATTGTGGGTGGAAAGCAGGTGGACTGAGTGTGGTGGGAGGGGACGCCATAAGCTTGAGAGTTAGACTGGCGGCAGGCTCTTCTGGTGGTGGCTGATTGAGATGTGGCAGGAATCTTGTCGTCAGCAGCTTGCAGTGACACACATGTGGGTGCAGTCTCCTGTGTAGTCATAGCCGACAAGAGCTACACTTTCCAGTGTAGCAATGATACACAGTCGACAAGAGCACACTTTCCAGTGTAGCGAGCATACAGTTTCATTGTCAATGATTTACTGCTACACTTTGAGACAAAATGCTACATGGCTTAAACAGAATCAGGACAGTATAGATCTTTAGACTACAGACTTATTATGCTTTTTAAACAGAATCAGGACAGCATAGATCTTTAGACTACAGACTTATTTTTGCTACAGCATAGATCTTTAGACTACAGACTTATTTTTGTTACAGCATAGATCTTTAGACTACAGACTTATTTTGTTACAGCATAGATCTTTAGACTACAGACTTATTTTGTCAAAGAAAAGAAAAATCACTAACGGATGATCATGATTTCATCTCCTTATCGAGCAGTTTGGTTGTCGGCCCGTCTGATTTTTTTTTTTTTTTTTTTTTTTTTTTTTTCAGATCAAGTCAAAATCACTGATAACTAGTGACCTTTCTATCTTCCTTATCCCCATGTGTTTTTTGTGCAAAGCGAAGTGTGTCTTGTGCAAAGCGAAGTATGTGTGTTGTGCGAAGTGAAGTGTGTCTTGTACGAAGCGAAGTGTGTCTGGTGCAAAGCAAAGGTTGTGTCAAAACTTGACTTGTGCAAAGCAAAGTGTGTCATGTGCAAAGCAAAGTGTATTCTTGTGCAGAGTGACGTGTGTCATGTGTGAAGCAAAGTGATTCTTGTGTAGTTCTTGTGCAAAGTGACATGTGTCTTGTGCAAAGCAAAGTGAAGTGTTTTGTGAAGTGTTTTTGTGCAAAGTAAGTGTCTTTGCAAAACAAAGCATGTCTTGTGCAAAGCGAAGTGTGTCTTGTGCAAAGTGAAATGTGTTTTGTGCAAAGTGAGGTGTGTCTTGTGCAAAGCGAAGTGTCTTGTGTAAAGCGAAGTGTGTCTTGTGCAAAGCGATGTGCGTCTTGTGCAAAGCGAGTGGGTGTCTTGTGCAAAGCGAGGTGCATCTTGTGCAAAGCGAGGCATGTCTTGTGCAAAGCGAAGCATGTGTGTGCAAAGTGAAGTGTGTCTTGTGCAAAGAGAAGTGTGTCTTGTGCAAAGCGAAGTGTGTCTTGTGCGAAGCAAAGTGCGATTGAAGGTGTTACTGGGTCTGACTTGTCAAATCGCGCACAAGTGCTATGCCTAGATTTGGAAGGCCACATTTCAATTGTCAGCATCCTACACTTTACACTTTTGAGAGCTTGGCAGATCCGTTCAGGCCATGGAAACCAGGATAGCACTTTCATGGTGTTTCAAGCAGTTCTAATCAGGCCACATGGGTTTTTTTTTTTGTGTGTTTTTTTTTTTAGTTCACAAAGTATGAGGGCATTTTTCTCAACGCACACTCTCAAATGGTTTCTGTTCCAGCCTTGTCCTCCCTTTCACCCATCATTTTTGTACAGAGGGGCTGCTTTAGCAAAATGGTTGGCGCCAAGGACTACTGGCTTGTCACGGTTTGATTCACATCAGAGCCATCTGTTTGTGGGATTTGTCTGCCCCTGTCAGGACTTACCCTGAGTTAAGTTTGCTACGGGCTCAGCTGGGAAGACTGAGACCACACAGTTGAGTTTTGTCCACTTAATGCAGGCATCTCTAAGAGTCTAGCACAAATTTCCTGACCAACACTGCAGGTACCTGTATCTCTCAGGCCTGGTTGTTACAAGGATATATTGCAAAAGTAAGCATAGAGTACAGCTCTATCATGCAGTCCCAGACATGAATGGGAACCTGTAGCATCATCTTCATCAACCTCACGATCGGCTTTAAAATTAAAAAAAAAAAAAAAACTTTCAAATTCTGTATTATTTCATACCCAGCTCTCATGGTGACCTGGCTTTTGATTTCCTCTCCACACCTAAGCCCATGGAGAGATTCTGTTGGGGTCACCGGTGTCAGCAAGTTCATGGGGGTCGTCATTAGACGGACATGATGGTGCCCTGCAGAGGAAGAGCTCATTCACACAGACTCTGCGACCAAGCAGTGCGTGTTGTAAGTGAAGTGCTTTGTAGGAGTTCAGGTTCGATCAGAACAGGCGCCACTGAACACGGCCGAAATGACTCGCAGCAGTGCAGTGTCTCCTCAGGAGGGTGCCTCATGACGACTGTGACACTGACTACTCCCTATGGATATCGTCATTTGAAGAGGTATGACGGGACAAGCTAGGCTATGGCTGCAGACACCGGAGCCAGAATTAGCAGCGTAGATGCAGGGCCACTGAGATTACACAAAAGATGAGATGAAGATCAAAATTAAGAAAGAAAAAAAAGCAACAAATAAAATGTGTATAGAGCAAAGTCTTAATCAGGAGGGTGTTTTTATTAGGAGCGTACATTGTGGTGTCCACACCATGGTTTAAAACTCAATTGTTGATTCTTTATTACTAATATGAGTGATTGTTATGACATGGCAGAGGGAAGCAGCCGAGAGGAAAGCAATGGAGGAGGATTTCCACAACCTGAAGCAGCGGATGGAAGCAGCCAAGGCCAGGTAATAGTTAAAAACAGTCCTGATAATGATAGTAATGGGAAATAATGAAGAAAAGAAATATTGATAAATGATAATGGGGAAATTTCAGTGTGACGGTATCCAGCAAGGCAGTTTATAAAAATGCATATGAATGTGTACACACTTATACATGCGTTTGTTAAACACTTTTCCATGCTATGCAAAAAAAAACACACACACACACACACACACACACACACACACACACACACACACACACACACACACACACACACACACACACCGGCACACCTGTCAGCATGGTGACATGATGACCAAAGTAACACTAGCAGACAGAGTAGTGAAAAAAGTCGTTGCCCTTGGTGTCCTGGCACAGCACTGACAGAAAAGAGAAAACTGATGTTTCTGACTAAAGCTTGAAAAAAAAAATGTTGCAGGATGTCTGAGAGGGTCTGGCAGGGAATCACAGTTTTCTTGGGGCTGGGCAAAATGTTGTTTTTGGGTTTTTTTTTTTTTTTTTGCACCATGCGGCAGGAGCTATGCTTTTTTGTGTAGCATGCTACCATTTCACTGACGTTAGAGAAAAAAATTACTTCACAGGCTTAGCGGCTTCAACCGAATTGAGACAACTTAGTGCTTCTGACTGTAGCCTTGTTCTGTCCAAAAAAAAAATGGCTAAGTTCAGAAAGGATTGGAAGAAAAATCAGAGGGAATGTCGCCAAGTCAGTCGTGTTTTGTTGCCTTATCAGTTGGTTTCATCACAGGCATTTGTTGTTGTTGTTGTTTTTTTTTTTTAGTAGATCAAGTCAAAATTACGCTGTAACTGGCAAGTCTTCATCTTCATAATCTGCCATCTTGTTTTGTGCGAAAGCGAAGCACAACTGAAAGTGCTGTTGCGTCTGACATTTTGCATCGCATGTAAGATGCAAGTGCAATGCTGAAATTTGGCATGCCGCACTTAAAAAGTTCAAATGCTACACTTGGTGCTCTTGAGGCCTCGGCAGCTATGTAGCTGGCGTTGTTTTTTGTCGCGTTACTCCCAGGAAAGAGACTAGGGCAGTCACCAGGTGTTGCTGCCTCATGAAGTAAGTTCAAGTTCTTTGAGTATGCTTTGCACCCTTGGGGCAGCCATTGGCTCTTTCTGTGCAAACCGTAGCCCTTCTCTGTGGAAGTTCTGGGCTAGCTAACTTCATAGTTTCAGTCGCTGTCTTGTACTGCGAGTTGTCTTTCTTTGCTCCTAGTCTGCTGTTTCCCTGCCTTTGTGGCCTGTCCTCCTGTCATCGTTCCAGCACGGGCTTCACTGTTTTTCTCACTGGTCACGGTTTATAGCGTGCCAGCTTGTTTGGTCGTAACCTGGGGATTAGGCAGTGAGATGATGATGATCTTGACAGTCGTGAGATTAACAGTTAGTATCTACAGAAATGGTTTTAACATTGTTGATGATGATGATGATCACAGTAGCCATGTCACAGGAGTATGTGTGTGTGTGTGTGTGTGTGTGTGTGTGTGTGTGTGTGTGTGTGTGATGTATAAGATTGTAATAATGATGGTGACATCAAGAATACCTCAGCGAAAACAGTCTTGCATTGTTGATAATAGGACAACAATGATGGCAGTATCTATCTGAGACATTGATGGTAATGATGATGATGATGAAGGCGTTGATGATGACAATAATGGTGGCGATATCAACGACCAGGATGGCAGCCGCAGGACATTGATAATGAGAACGACAATGAGCGTGCTATGTTCTTAGTGCCACTTGTACAGAACAACACTCGCAAGAAGAGCGTAAGATTTGATTGTCAGATTTATTCCACTATGACTGGAGTCTGCTGAGGGAAGTGCTAGACTTGAAGGATGCAACACCAAGTGGAGATTCAGAAGGAACCTGCCTAGTTTTGTCTGGAACAGGGCCTGGGAACTACAGGCGCTTGACTCGATTCTTTCTTGGGATACATTTATCATTCAAATGCAGTACAGAGAGCAGTATGCTGGACACATTTGACGCTGACATTGTACTGATAATGATGATGATGATATCCGCAGAAACAAAGTGCTGGCGGGAGGTGAAATCCCTCAAACAGCAAATGCAGACGCTGCTCCAGAAGGGAAACAACGATGACGAGCTCATTGCTGCTTTGATGGTGAGTTATCTCCCCCACAGAAAATCAGCGGTGTTCCATATTCTAGAAAACGTGTGGAGGCACCACAGGCTTCAGATGTAAAGGGTTCTTAACCATCCTGAGGAAAAAAGCATATGGTATGAAAAAGCGATAAAGCATGGTCTGTAACTTGAGTTAGTGGAAAAAGAGTAAAAAGAAAGATAACTGTAAGATAAATCCCCTTTACTCTTATCCCTTCCCCGTACTCTCTGGGATAAATTTCCTTCTCTAACGAATTTATTTACCTTTAAAGTTATTTTAGTTTTTGAGCTGTTACCTCCAATGTATTTAAAATGGCAGAACTCTGATTGCACTGGCAATCTGCAGATAGCAATCCATATAAGGTCATCATTGGGCTACTCGCTAGAGGAGACACTGCACGCCACTGTAGAGTCACATCAGCAGTGTTCAGGGGTGCCTGTTCTGTTTTAATGGTTACCTTTACCGACAGAGTCAGCTGAGGAGGGCGTGGATGGCTGACAGTCGACTGTAACTTTGCAGAAGCTGCGACGTCCCTTTAATGTACTCCGCATGCATTTCAGAAACAACAGAACCATCTCAAACAACTTCTTGACCAGACCACCAGCCAGAAGACAGACGCTCTGCGCCAGCGAGAAGAGGCCGCAAAGCAGCTTACCCAGAAGTCCCAGCAGGACACCAACCACGTCAACCAGCTGAAGGCCATCGTCGCTGATAGGGAGGCCAAGGTCAAGGCCTTAGAAGAGCAACTGGAGCAGCTAAGGAATTCTCAGGTTTGTCAGGCTTGTTTTTATTTTTTTTTTTTTTCACCCATTTCTGACTCAATAGTCGGAACACTTCCAACCCTGAGGCCTGGGCTTTCTTGAAGAAAATTCAGATATAAACAGTGCATGTGATGAAAGGGCCACAACTCATTCATTTCAGTGCAAAATTCTATTTTTGAAAACTGGTAAAAGTTCATAGCATATTTTGACATAAGTTGATGTTATGTCGCCTCTGTAATTTTACAGCAGCTATATTGAGAAGGGCAATGAAATAATAATTTTCCATTTTAGTTCTAAAATAATTAGATGTAAAATAAACATGTGATTTCACATAGGATTTACCATTCTTCAACATCTTGAAAAAGAAATTACTGTAATTGTCAAAGGCTCTGTAACACTGTAGCATTCTTGCTGTCAAGAACAAGTTCCATATTGTCTGCATTTAGGCCATAGACAGGAACCAAAGCTATGTTTCTTGACTGTTCTCTGACCAGTTTGACACTTTCAAATTCTGAAGCAGTGGCAACACACATTTATACTCAGAAGAAAGTTGTTAGAAAAAGATGAGCATGAAAACGCAGCCCTGCCGGTGAAGATTGTGGCACCTGCCATATGGTTCAGATCACATTCACTGTTCCAGGTTCGCAGTCGGCTGGTGTGGCCATCTTGTTATCTCATGAGTTGTCTGGATTGAGAATGATAACTCCGAGTGAGAAATCCCCCTGTACCGAAATTCAAACCTGCAACCCCAGGATCACGAGTCAGGCGCTCTTCCAACTGGGCTATTCCGGCACCCCCTGCACTTTACCAGAACATAAACCAGCATTGATTACATCATTCACTGAGGGAAACAGTTTTGAGGTTTTGTTTGAAAGAGGGCAGGGTCGCAAAGTATCTTAACCCGTTCACTGCTTGAAATATTACATAACAAGGCTGGCCCAGTGCCAGGGAAATCTAATGATTTGGGGGTAATAATTAACAAAAAATTCTAGCTCAGAAACTACAAAAAGATATAAAAATGAAATAGATATGATTTTTGAAGGCAATTGAATGGAGAATTTGAATCTGGGCTTCTTTTGTTTTAATTTTTATCATAAAAAAATATTTAGGCATTTAGATTTGGATAGATTTTTTTGCACAATCAAAAACATATGTATTTACCACTACAGTTTCACATCCAAAAAAGAACACAAAGCAAAAAAGTTGAAAATAAAGTTTGTATTGTCACACTACACCTGTAAATGAAAGTAAACAGTCTATAAGTCTATCCAGACGCTCACACCTCATGCAGACAGGTCAGTTCACGACCACGCCCCCCTCCCCCCACCACGCCCCCTTGCTGGACTTCAACCCTCTCTCTTTCACTCCTCCTCTTCCCCTACCTTTCCTGCTGCCCGTGTCACGCCACGAGCAGGCCGCGCTCCCCTCTCGTGCTGACTAACACGTCGCTGGCCACTCGCATGCAGTGCAGAGTACACACTAGGCTAGCTCGTTTGACGTTGGTAACCAGTCAGCTGCACAGCACGACTCAATAACTGATGAATATGGCGGCAATTCCATCACTATCATCATCTCACCTTCATGCTTGAGCGAGTCGCTGAATAAAAGATTATTATCTTTATCAAAAATAATTAGCAGAGCCTGCTCAGCTGTGTAAGTACGTTGATTTGGTCGCTACGCGCTCGTCGAAGGTTGCGTCGCCATCTTTGCAAGCGAGACAAAGTGCTGGCTGGTCATCCAGTCAGTGATGAGGAAAAATGGTCTTTCCCCTCACGTGTGGTCATTTGCATATTATTTTAATACTGTAGACATATAAGGCTTACTACGCACACTCTATTTCAGTCCTTTGATAGGAATAGTAACGAATGAAAATTCAAGAAAAATGCATGACGTCAGTGGACGGCCCATAGGCACTGGAAGTACATTTTTAATACGGCGTCAGCTGACGGATTAAGGCACTCAACAGGTTAAGTTGATGTCAGAGAGTTGATTCTAAACGAAAGGGGTTTGAAAGGCAAAAGAGCAGTGGAATATTGTTGATTATCTCTGAAGTCATGTCCTGAAAGAAGTGAGCTGAAATATTATTGATGATCTCTGTGACAAGAGTTGGAAGTGGTTGGTGGGTCCTGTAGGGGAAGGACTGGGAAAATTTTCTCTATGAGAAATATATTAAAATTTCACCGCCACCCTCTCTCTAACCAGTTGTGGAGCAACTTTACAGTTCTAGGCATTGAAAGAAATTCATATTTGTTCCCAGGACTGTTAAAATGCTCAATAGTAGCTCCGAGAGACAGAATTAGAGTGAAGTTCAAACATTCAGCACTGACTGAACAACAGAGAACTGACAGAAGTTAAGTGCAATTTCACACATCAACTTTACTTGCTTACACATGGGTAAGTATATACATGTCTGTTCAATAGGCTGAGTTTTAGTTCTCACTGTTTCATCATTAAGTGAGGGAACATTCTGAATAAGTTGAGTTGAATTGAAATGAAGTCCACTTGGATTAACAGCTGTATCTTGTATTGGAGAGGTAAGTTGATCTCTCTCTTGTGGCTGGTGACTGATCCTGCTGTGTATCCTGAAAGGAGTTTGACAAAATATAATTGATCATCTCTTCAGCCATACCCTGAAAGGAGTGAGCTGAAATAGTATTGATTATCTCTTAAGTCATGTGCTGAAAGGAGTGAGCTGAAAATATAATTATCTCTTCAGCCATGTCCTGAAAGGAGTGAGCTGAAATATAATTATCTCTTCAGCCATGTCCTGAAAGGAGTGAGCTGAAATATAATTATCTCTTCAGCATATCCTGAAAGGAGTGAGCTGAAATATAATTATATCTTCAGCCATGTCCTGAAAGAGTGAGCTGAAATATATAATTGATTATCTCTTCAGCCATGTCCTGAAAGGAGTGAGCTGAAATATAATTATCTGTTCATCCATGTCCTGAAAGGAGTGAGCTGAAATATAATTGATTATCTGTTCATCCATGTCCTGAAAGGAGTGAGCTGAAATATAATTGATTACCTCTTCAGCCATGTCCTGAAAGGAGTGAGCTGAAACATAATTGATTATCTCTTCAGCCATGTCCTGAAAGGAGTGAGCTGAAATATTATTGATTATCTCCTCAGTGGTGTCCTGAAAAGAGTGAGCTGAAATGTTATTGATTATCTCCTTAGCAGTGTCCTGAAACAAGTGAGCTGAAAATGTTATTGATTATCTCCACAGCAGTGTCTAAAAGGAGTGAGCTGAAACATTATTGATTATCTCTACAGCCATGTCCTAAAAGGAGTGAGCTGAAATGTAATTGATTATCTGTACAGTATATCCTGAAAGGAGTGAGCTGAAACATTATTGATTATCACTTAAGTCATGTCCTGAAAGGAGTGAGTTGAAATATTATTGATTATCTCATTAAGTCATGACCTGAAAGGAGTGGCTGAAACATAATTGATTATCACTTAAGTCACGTCCTGAAAGGAGTGAGCTGAAACATGATTATCTCTGAAGTCACGTCCTGAAAGGAGTGAGCTGAAACATAATTGATTATCTCTTAAGTCATGTCCTGAAAGGAGTGAGCTGAAACATAATTGATTATCTCTGAAGTCATGTCCTGAAAGGAGCGAGCTGAAACATTACTGATTATCTCTGAAGTCATGTCCTGAAAGGAGCGAGCTGAAACATTACTGATTATCTCTGAAGTCATGTCCTGAAAGGAGCGAGCTGAAACATTACTGATTATCTCTGAAGTCATGTCCTGAAAGGAGCGAGCTGAAACATTATTGATTATCTCTGAAGTCATGTCCTGAAAGGAGCGAGCTGAAACATTATTGATTATCTCTGAAGTCATGTCCTGAAAGGAGTGAGCTAAAGTATTATTGATTATCATTTAAGTCATGTCCTGAAAGGAGACTTCTTGGTCTTGGTGAATAGTCGATAGGGCCACACTGTGGCATAACATTGACGGAAGAACTTGGGGAGAACACGAAGAAGAAAGAAAAAAAGAATCCTACCTGTCTGGTGGTCTGGCTGGCCAGCGTACGTTCCGCGTGCACTGACATGATGCCAAGCTGCTGCAACAGTCGTGGATGAAGGGAAAAGGGAAGGGAGGGGTGGAGGACGAGGAAGAGGGAGGGGGAAGGGGAGATTGGGAGGTGTTTGTTTACTTCTTATTGGGGGTCTGTTGGAGGAGGTTCTTGAATTCCTCCACAGTCCCTGCAGAAACAACCCTGTTGTCTAGGTTGTTCCATTCCCTGATAGTTCGTGGGGAAAAGCTGCTGTTTTTGAAGATTAGTATTGAAGTATGCTGGATGTTGGAGTGAGCTGAAACATTGTTGACTATCTCTTAAGGCCAGCTTCCATGGGAAAAAAATCATGATTTTTCATTAATTTTTGTGCTTTGGATTTTGTACTAATGGGTCCTCTATGATGTTGTTATTTCAGTATGAATACTGGAAATATCAGTTAAATGCATTTATTTGCACCTACCCTTCCCCTGTTTTTTGCAAACTGTAACTCATTAATTATGCAAAAAAACCATAAAAATCGATAAAAAAAAAAGCATAGAATTGATGAAAACCAATGTTTTAGATACCAAATTGAAGCTCGTGACTAGCTCTGTTCGATCATTTAGAAGCTCCAAAACATGCATAAAATGATCTCTGATTGGTTGCCTGTAAAAAAAAGCCCCTTTGTAGAGAAGGGTGTGAATCAGCCAATCAGAATGCGCATTGCAAAAATGACCTACACTTTGCCAGTTTCATGTCAGCAGTTCTCCCACGCAACTGGAACTGCGTTTGCAAAGTTTTCTTCTGACAAAATGGGCAAGAGAAAGGCAGCTGCTTCATATAGGAGTAAAAAAAAGAAAGTTTAATGGGAATCAGTGGACTAAATCAGCTGAGGATCCAAAGGATATTCCTTCTACTTCAGCTGCAAGTTCGAGTGAGACTCGTGCACAGCACACCGTAGGCCCAACTGTGTGCCTTTGCCTTCAACTTCGACACACGCGTTGTCTGCTATGACGAGTGCTTCTTCTGTTCACACAAGTTTTTTTTTTTTCGTCTGCATCTGAAGTCATGTCCTGAAAGGAAATTATTGATTATCTCTTAAGACATGCCCTAAAAGGAGTGAGCTGAATCATTATTGATTATCTCTTAAGTCGTGACCTGAAAGGAGTGAGCCGAAATATCTCTCATGTCCTGAAACTGAAAGAAGTGAGCTGAAACATTATTGTCTCTTCAGCTGTGCCCTGAAAGAAGTGAGCTGAAAGATAAGTCCAGAGTTTGCTGTCTGTACAGCCCATGGAAGGGGAAGAAGCAAAATTGTGTGTGTTGTAGCACAAACGTAGGTACGACTGTTCTGATGTTGGCCAGTGAAAACTCGATCGGACCCATGGGTAATGTTGCAACCTTATTAAAAGCAATATGAACACGCACACAAAATTAAAGAAAGTAATTTTGCAATATTTGGCATGCTCATGTGGGAAGACTTTTGAGCTACCATTTTTTTTTTAAATGCCTCAGCACTCCCAAATAAGCAGGTACAGTCAAACATTGTAGGTGCAGAGGGAAGAGCAGGGGAAGTGGCAATACTCTGATCAAAGGGAGGCAATCTTGTTGATGCGTTTTTTTTTTACTTCCACACATTTGCTATGGTTAACATTGTAATGCATAGCCATGTATTTTGCAACAACAACAAAATAAAAAGATTGACAAAGCCAGAATTTTGGATACCACAAGTGAACCGATCAGTGCCCAACGGTATCAGCTCATTAACCTGAAATCTGGTGCACAGAAGATTTGACCAATCCCAAAACAAAATTTTTCGAAGTCCCTTCAAGTTCAGGCAAAGTGTAATGAATTGTATGTGATATCCGTGTATATGTATGTCTATGTCATCACCAGGAACAACAACAACAACAGCAGCAGCAACACCAGCAGTATTTCCTGAACAGGGACAGCCAACCATCCCCAGACTCGCTGTCGTCGACGCCGTTGGTGACTGTTCCCATGTCAGGATTGGGCAGTCGGCAGTCGACACAGGACAACATTATATTGGCGCCCTCTGTCACGCCCCCACAGTCCAGGTAAGAACAAAATGTCTGAACAAAGGAGGCAGATTTGATCTCTCGTTGGTCTTGGACACAGTTGTGGTTGCACGGGGTTGTTTGTATATGTAAGCATGAAAAGCGCGGTGTGCGTATGCGTGTTTGTCTGTATATGTGTAAGTGTGTGCTAATACAGTGTCTTGCTCCCACAAGTCCCAGTGACTGGTCCCTGTTGTTGTTTCCTCCATGGTGACATTTTGTCTGTGCAAGATTTCATCCCTGAGACATTCTGTATTCGCCGCATGGGAACTGAATGGGTGATGGATCCTATTGGTTGTCGGTGCATTCTTGACAAGTGTAATGGGTGACGGATCCAATTGGTTGTCAGTGCATTCTTGACAAATGTAACTGTGCATTTTGAACATCGCTCTTATGAAATTCATCTGTGATTACTTGTTGACAAGTGCAGCACACACACATGCACACATGTGTACACACACCATACACATTCTCACACACACACATACACACGCACTCTCTCTCACATACACGCACGCACACACACGCGCGCGCACACACACACACACACACACACACACACACACACACACACACACACACACACACACACATGCACATGTGCACACACACACACACACACACACACACACACACACACACACAGAGTAAGACTAAATAGAACACTGACTCAACTGTACTTGGTGACTGAATCTTTATTGATCTTAGGGTTGTGCTTGGTGATCATGTAGCCAATCTGGTCAGGGAGGTCTTTCCTTCAGAGTCAATACCAGTGCTGGCCACTTTACCAGAAACTCCATCAAATGAGACTATAGAGTAAGGTTCCACATGTGAAAGCATGTTCAACATCTTACACACACATAAAACTGCCTCACTAGCTTTAAGGAAAGAAGGGCAGTTTTACTTTGGGTTGTGTGACACATACACATATATATCTTAAAAAGTTTATGTAATAAATCCGCCAAGCATGAACAAACGAATCAAGACCAAAACACACACACGTTTCAACCCCTCAGGTCTTCTTCAGGCAAGAGAAAACAACACTCAGGACAATGAAAATGAAGAACGGCAATCCCTTAACTTGTCAAATTCGGTGTGAGATGGGTGTTGACTCTGTTGCTCGTTCTTCATTTTTGTTGTACTGAGTGCTGTTTATCTTGCCTGAAGAAGACCTAAGAGGTCGAAACGCATTGTGTTTTGTCCTGTGATTCGTTTCTTCATGCTTTGCTGATTTATTGCATAACCTTTTTAAAATTTTAGATTTCTGCCTGCAGTCGCTTCACTTTGCAGCTGACTTTGACACATACATGGGTGCCACTCTTCCGTCTGGGTGACTGAAATCCGTTTTCTCGGCAATGTCCCAGACAGAAATTCCATTTTTCATGTTTCGCTGTTCAAAAAGAAAAAAAAAAAGGAAAAGTTTTGTGAGAAAAACAGTTGAATCGGCGGTATTATGACCGAAGCAGCAGCACTGTAGCAGACGACCAGAAATGAGGAAGCGCTCTCTATCAGTGAAGATGACACAGGTCTGGCAGCGATCTTTGTTAGCCTACGTTGCGCCATTGTGCTGGTAGAAAAAGTTTTCCAGTTAGGCAACATAAAGTTTTTTTGTCATGCCGTTCTTACAAGAAGGGGATTCAAATCTGGCTGCTGTTGAGAAGGGGTGAAGAACAAGTGGAGATGGGAATGGCTGTCTGAGACAGACAGCTCTGATGAGAAACGACCGCATCATGACGAGTGCAAAACACTTGATGTTCCGGGCAAATGCTTTTGCATTATCTGCATCCAGCCCATCAACCTCATCAGCTTTGCCCCCCACCCCAGACCCCCCAGCGGGGCACTGCCCCTGCACCCCGCTGGGGCCTGGATGTCCCTGGACCCCTGCCCTCATTTTCAGTTTTTTTTTCAGATTTTCAAAGTGCCGCCCTTGCACATATACAGTTAGTATGAAAATGGAGGAGAGAATGAGTGACAACCTGAGTGCCTGATACCCCACCAAAAATACGACAGAGAGAACAACTGAATGTAGTGCCAACAGGCAACTTGTCTGTTGACTCCACGTAGGATAGGCGCAACCTGCGATTGAGAGGGCGGGCTAAAAGCGCTGAGAGCTTGGTCTCTGATCAACCAGAAGCATCATATGAGTACTCTCAAAGATAGTAATTAAAAAATGATTTTGCGTTTGGTCAAACTTATCTGAAGATACATGCTATAGTTTTATGATTTGTTCTGTCTCCCATGCTCTTTTACTTATGTGTTTGATAGATAAGATAGATGATTAGATAGACAGGTAGATAGATAGATAAATACATAAGTGGATAGGTAGGTAGATAGATGGATACGAAAGATAGAAAGAAAAATGTGTGTGTGTGTGTGTGTGTGTGTGTGTTATTTTCCTATTGTGACAAGTGCTGTATTTTAGGTGTTTTGCTCAATCTACAATTCTTAAATCTCACCCTAATCTCTCTCTCTCTCTCTCTGCCTCCCCTTTTCTCTCTCTCTCTCTCTCTCTGCCTGCCTCCCCCTTTCTCTCTCTCTCTCTCTCTCTGCCTCCCCTCTTTTCTCTCTCTCTCTCTCTCTCTCTCTCTCTCTCTCTCTCTCTCTCTCTCTCTCTCTCTCTCTCCCTCTCTCTCTTCTCCTCTCTTCTCTCTCTCTCTCTCTCTCTGTGTCCCCTCTCTTTCTCTCTCTCACTCCACTTTTATCCTTCCTTCCTCCCTCTCTCTCTTTATCCCTCCTCTCTCTGTCTGTCTGTCTGTCTCTCTCTCTCTCTTTCACTTATCCCCTCCTCTCTGTCTCTCTCTCCCTCCCTCTCTCTCCCTCCTGTCTCCCACCCCCCCTCCCCCTCTCTCTCTCTGACATGCGCTCACCTGTTCCTCAATTCAGACTTTGAGCCCACGTACCCCCACCCTCCTCTTTTTTTTTTTTTCTTTTGTTTTGTTGACCAGTAGGAGTTCCATTCCCCATGTATGAAGTCATTCACCTCTTCCTCTTGGTCTGATTGGCTCTGTGTGTCTGCTTCCTGTTCGCTGGTAGGTGGTTTGTTCTCCTCTCCTCACAGATGATAATGTCCAGTGATCAAAGTTGAGGCACGCTGCGACGCATTGTAAGCCCACAGTCACCAGTGTCAAAGTTGAGGCACGCGGCGACGACGCATTGTAAGCCCACAGTCACTGATGTCAAAGTTGAGGGCACGCGGCGACGCTTTGTAAACCCACAGTCACTAGTGTCGAAGTTGAGGCACGCTGCGACGCATTGTAAAGCCCACAGTCACCAGTGTCGAAGTTGAGGCACGCTGCGACGCATTGTAAACCCACAGTCACCAGTGTCGAAGTTGAGGCACGCTGCGACGCATTGTAAACCCACAGTCACCAGTGTCGAAGTTGAGGCACGCTGCGACGCATTGTAAACCCACAGTCAACAGTGTCGAAGTTGAGGCACGCTGCGACGCATTGTAAACCCACAGTCAACAGTGTCGAAGTTGAGGCACGCTGCGACGCATTGTAAGCCCACAGTCACGCTGCCAGCGTCGAAAGTTGAGGCACGCTGCGACGCATTGTAAGCCCACAGTCACTAGCGTCAAAGTTGAGGCACGCGGCGATGCATTGTAAGCCCACAGTCACTAGCGTCAAAGTTGAGGCACGCTGCGACGCAGTGTAAGCCCACAGTCACTAGTGTCAAAGTTGAGGCACGCGGCGACGCATTGTAAACCCACAGTCACTAGTGTCAAAGTTGAGGCACGCGGCGACGCATTGTAAACCCACAGTCACCAGTGTCAAAGTTGAGGCACGCGGCGACGCAGTGTAAAACCCACAGTCACTAGTGTCAAAGTTGAGGCACGCGGTGACGCATTGTAAACCCACAGTCACCAGTGTCAAAGTTTGAGGCACGCGGCGACGCAGTGTAAACCCACAGTCACTAGTGTCAAAGTTGAGGCACGCGGCGACGCAGTGTAAACCCACAGTCACTAGTGTCAAAGTTGAGGCACGCGGCGACGCATTGTAAACCCACAGTCACTAGTGTCATAGTTGAGGCACGCGGCGACGCATTGTAAACCCACAGTCACCAGTGTCAAAGTTGAGGCACGCGGCGACGCATTGTAAACCCACAGTCACTAGTGTCAAAGTTGAGGCACGCGGTGACGCATTGTAAACCCACAGTCACTAGGGTCAAAGTGAGGTGACTGCAGGTGGAAATTGATACAAACTTTTAAAAAAAAAAAACCCGCTATGCTGCCTGCCAGATGAAAGGACAAGTAAATTACCATACAAGACGCAACGCGTTTCAACCTCTTTGGTCTTCTTCAGGCAAGATAAACATCATTCAGGACAATGAAAACAAAGAACAACCAATTACTTAAATCTCGTGTGATGAGTAACAGTCAAGACAATGAAAATGTAGAACGAACAATCACTTTCTGCTGAGTAGGAGATGAGTGAGTGAGTGTTCTCAGTTTTCATTGTCCTGAATTATGTGTATCTTGCCTGAAGAGGACCAAAGAGGTAGAAACATGTCGTGTTTTGTCTTTTAACTGGTTTGTCCCTGTCATCCGGCGGACTAGTGTTTTTAAAGTTTGTCACAAGTCACTTGCCACTCACTTGGCGCTGAAGTTGTTGCTTCGGACTGTTTGGCCTAACTTCCTGCTCAGCTCAGGCTGAGGAAACTGCCCCACACCTTTTTTGGAAGGTCTCCTGCAACAGTGCAGGTCCACACAAAAACACGCTGTGAATAGCACGTTGGTAGAGCGCCAGACTCTTGGTGATCCAGTAGTTTGGGGTTCCAATCTCCACCAGGCTGTTTTGGTTTCAGGGAGATTTTTTTTCTTTCGGAGTTGATGTTGGTGCTGACTCCATTTCTCTCAGATTCCTTCAAATGAGACGAGATAAACTGAGGCTCCATGTGTGAATGCACGCACAACATCTTGCACACAAGTAAAATTCCATCACCAGCTTTTGGAAGAGGACACTTTGGCTGTTGGCATGGATGAGGCACTGCACATAGCATGCACTCTATATGACAAATCAAAAGAATGAATGAAGTAAAACGACTTACTGGTATTGACTGAAGGGCAGATGAAATGACTGAATGAAGTGCCGGCAGGCAGCTCTTCAGTAAGCTCTTCCCAGGTAGGCAGCCCATGTGTGTAACTGAGAGTGTGGACTGTAAAGCGCATAGAGCTTGGACTCTGACTGAGGGCAGGTGCTATATAAATGCTGTGAATGATAATAGTAATGATATAGGGCTATCATCTAACTGGTGATTTCCTTATGGACTTCAGGTTTCTTTCTTGCCCGCTTTTTTGTTTCGTTCCGCGATTTTTCGCGTTTGACGGATTTTTGAAGTTGTTGATGGGGGTGGTTGTTGTTGTTTGTTTTCAAAGTGGATGAATTGGTCACAGACAGAGCCAGAGACCTGGGTCGGTGCAGAGAGAGTTGTCAGCAGGCGTGGCGCGTGCCCCAACCTTCACATGCCACCCCTGGGTTAGTGGTTTTATTGTTTTTGTAACTCTGTGTGAGTGTGTGTGTGTGTGTGTGTGTGTGTGTGTACATGTGTAAATGTGTGTGTGTGTGTGTATGTGATGTTCACTTGCATGCATGTGCATGTGTCTTTTTATTTACTTGCACTTGTGTGTGTGTGTGTGTGTGTACATGTATGTGAGTGTGTGTGTGTGGATTACATTTGTGCGTGTATGTGCACGTGCATGTGTGTGTATGTGTACATATTTGTGTATATGCATGTTTGTGCGCTCGCACGTGCGTGTGTGTGTATGTGTGTATATGCACAAGTGCTTATGTGTGTGTGTATAAGCACGTGTTTGTGTGCGTATATGTGTGTGCTTGCACGTATGTACTTACGTGTGTGTGTGTAAGCGTGTTTGTGTGCGTATATATGTGTGTGTTTGCACGTATGTACTTACGTGTGTGTGTGTAAGCGTGTTTGTGTGCGTATATGTGTGTGTTGGCACGTATGTATGTGTGCTAGTGCGTGTGGGTGTATAGTGCAGCGGGTAAACATCTAGCTTGGCTGTGTGTTGTGGGCAGCTCCGCCCATGGAGAGAGGTCAGCGGTGGGAGAGCTGCAGTACCAGTGCCAGGAGTACCACACCATGCTGCAGGCCACCAACGTGGAGAGGGACCGCCTCTCAGAACTCGTGCAAGTCATGCAGAAGAGGTGAGAGAGAGAGAGAGAGATGGAAAGAGAGAGAGAGATGGAGAGAGGGAGAGACAGACAGACATGAGATGGAAGTGGATGAAGAGGAGGAGAGAAAGAGAAGAGAGACAGAGACGCAGAGATTTTTTTTTACTCATTTTTGAATGATGACTGTCGTCCATGCTGTCGCTGGGATTATTCAGTGAAAATGTTGGCTGGGGGGGGCTGGAGGGGAGAAGGGGGTGGGGGAGGGTAGTGCAAGAAGAGGGGGAACTTGCATACATCAAAGATCACTCCTGTTTGGGTCGGAGTATGAGAGTTCCAGAACCCTCACCCAAGACCCTTTCAAAAAAAAAAAAAAGAAAAAAACAACAAATATCCAGAAACACTAACAGGAAATGAATTTGAAGTGTATTGGAAGGTGATTCTGCATCATTTTTGACAGGCTGGAGGTGAAACTGTGAGACATTTTGAAAGCCCTGCTCTCCCTTCCCCTTTCCTCTCCACCCCTCACTACCAGTCGTCGTCATCATTTTTTGGCTTTGATTTTGCACTTCCATCACCTTTAGAACCTTTGGATTTATCATGAGCAGACAGCAAAATTAGGTTCCAGCCCAGAGGACTAGAGGTGGGTGAGCTTTGAGGTTGTGTGTGTGTGTGTGGGTGGGGGGATGGCCAGGCTGAAAGCGGATGGTACCTACAGCTGTATGAACAGCAAGAGAAGTACGGCTTAAGTCACTGTAGAGGCACTGAGAATGATCACCGCATAGCGCTAGCAGCAGGAGAAGAAAAAACTTGGCAACATTAACGTTACGTACAGCTAACATCAGTGTGGCAATTGTCACTCATGTTGTAGCCATTTCTATAGTCGCTGGTGTCAACCTTTCTATGTTACGGCACAACTCACAGCTTGACATACGGCTGCTGCCTTTAGAGCCTGAAAATAGGGCATAAGCAGTGGGTGATACATCAGGGAGTACGTGCTGTCTTCTCATGTGAAGTTACCTAGTTCAATGTTGCTATCAACACAAGAATCCCAGGTTTGTTCGCCCAGTTAATCAACTTGTCAAGACTGCACCAGCCGCCATGGCCAAGTAGTTAGTGTCATGGACTCCCTGCTGGGACGTCATGGGTTTGATTCTCATCAGTGTCATCATGGGGATGTTTCTTTCCCCAACGGCACCTACCCAGAGCTGAGTTTGCCACGGGATCAGTTGGGAAGACTGGGACCACACAGTCAAGTTTCATCTACTTAATGGATGCATCTCTGAGGATGTTGCTCAAATTTCCCAACCAAACATTGCAAGTATCTGTATCTCTCAGGCCTGGTTGACATCGAGAGATATTATGAAAGGAAGCATAGAGTAAAACCCTGTCATGCAGTCTCCAAAGTTGGAGTATGGTTGCCTTAATGGCAGAGAAAAAATGGCCATACGCACAAAACTCCACTCCCTCCGTTGGGTAGATGGGATTAATCCTTGCCTGTCTATACAGGGAGTGTGTCCACAGGAGTATCAGCCTGCACACGCAGAAGAAGAAGAAGTTGATGTTTGTAGAGACCATATGTCCTGCTGATCAGAGCTGAACCTTCCCTGAAGTTGGAGTATGGCTGCCTTAATGGTGAGATTGAAAAAAACAAAACCGGTCACTCGCACAAAACTCCACTCCCTTTGTTGGGTAGATGGGAGACGGGATTAAGCCTTGCCTGTCTATACAGGGAGTGTCCGAAGGAGTATCAGCTTGCGTACACAGAGAGAAAGGAAGGAAAGAAGCTGAACCTTCCAAAGAAAGGCCTCGGTACCTGGCAAGTTTATTCTGCAAAGCCCTTCTGTAATTCTGTTACAGAAACCCTATTCCCCCCCCCCCCCCCTCCCCCAAGGATATCCATTGGTCTTGTACTGGCTGCAGAATGCTGTAAAACTCTCCATTTTCGTCTGCATCACACATGTTCTGGATGAATGCATTTGAGCTGTAACTGACGATGTCCTTTCTCTCTTTTTTTCTCACCACTTGTTCAGAGTGAACGCTGAGACGCAGAAGGTCAGTGAGCTGCAGTCAGAGCTGATGACAGTTCGACGACAAAATGTGGAGCTGGAGAAACAGCTGGGTCGTCAGGGGCTGGACAAAGCAGGTGTGTGTGTGTGTGTGTGTGTGTGTGTGTGTGTGTGTGTGTGTGTGTGTGTGTGTGTGTGTGTGTGTGTGAGTGTGTGTGTGTGTGTGTGTGTGTGTGTGTGTGTGTGTGAGTGTGTCAGCCTGCACACGGTGTGTGTGTGTGTGTGTGTATGTGTGTGTGTGTGTGTGTTGTGGAATGGACCCCCCCCCCCCCCCCCCCCTTCCGAGTCTGTGTTTAGAAGGAGCGGGGTGTAGAAGAGAGAGAGTCTCAGAAACAAGGGTAGGTTTCGCTGCATGATGATGCCTCATCTGCTTGGCCACGATGTCCAGGTGCCGGGAGGAAGAGAGGAACGTCCAGAACCAGCTCCAGCACGGCAGGCCACGATGCACTGGCAGATGAGGAGGAAGCCGCAGCAGCCTCAGGGGGCAGTGATCTGCAAGAACTTATGACCACGTAAGATGAATTTCCTCTGACTGTGAAAAGAAAGGAAAAGAAAAAAAAACCCTCTGCTAGTTTTTTTGTTTGAAGCTTGTGTGGAATGGCCTTGTATGTGTGTGTGTGTGTGTGTGTGTGTGTGTTTGTGTGTGTGTGTATTTGTGTGTGTGTGTTGGTGTGTGTGTGTGTGTGTGTTTACAGGACAGATGTGTGTGAGCTCGAGGAGGGGGGAGGGAGTGAAGGGAAGGGGATGAGACATTTGGGGGGGAGGGGGGGGGTGGGTGTTCTGGAGCAGAGAGATGATGTTAGGATCAACAGTAGTTATTCAACAATAGAGATATTGAATGATTCTCCGTATTGTGAAAGGAAGGCTATGGTGGCGGAAAGTGAGGGGTGGGCACTGCCTTCCATCATGCTATGCCCCATGTATGAACTATGACAGTTCACTGGCCCCAAGACCGATTTGCTATGGGAACTCACTTTTTTTTTTTTTTAAAACCTTATTGCAAATATTGCACAAATATGAACACTATGTGTTTGGATCAGTTTCTTCTTTTTTGTTGTAGGAGTTTGTAGTAACAAGTTCTTTAATTACTTATTGCTGGAATGAATTGGTGTGTGTGTGTGTGTGTGTGCATGCCTGTGTATGTATGCACATGGGTGGACATGTTTGCATTGTGCATGAAAACACGTGCATCTATGAATCAAAGATCAAATGGCCGATGGGTGGTTCTTCCAGGATGGAGATTCAAAAGGACGAGATCGATGCCCTGAAAGCAGCATTGCAGAGAACTCTTCAGGCCAAGGAGGACGATTTGAATCTCTACAGTCAGACGATCGATGAAACCAAACAAGTCTTTTTGCAGGCGCTACGACAGTTGAAACAGTCAAAGCTCATGTCGTGATGAACTGACTGGCGTAGCTCTAGAGGCTGCCCTTTCATCAAATCAGCTGTCTCTGCAATTCAGTGTCATCCATCAAAGTTGTAGGCTATGGAATACCAATAGTGTGCCAATTGTTCAATGTGCCAGTGTTCAAATAGTAAATTGTTGTGGACATACATGTATGCCATAATTTTCAATCTGCAAGGTGTGTTTTTGAGTAAGGACCCAGCCCTTGATTAAGAGATGAATCTAGTTGCAAAGTGAAACGACTGCAGGCGGAAATCTAAACAAATCTTAAATAAATGTCAGCGAACCGCCCAGAGAAACGTGGACAAACGAGTCACAAGACAAACCAACGCGTTTCGACCTCTTAGGTCTTCTTCAGGTGCAACAAACATGAAACAAATAACGAAAATGCACTTAGCTTTGATCGCTTCTGTGTTCAGCGCAAGAAAGAAGGCATTCAACGCCTTCTTTCTTGCGCTGAACACAGAAGCGATCAAAGCTAAGTGCATTTTCGTTATTTTGTTTCATGTTTGTTGCACCTGAAGAAGACCTAAGAGGTCGAAACGCGTTGTGGTTTGTCTTGTGACTCGTTTGTCCACGTTTCTCTGGGCGGTTTGCTGACATTTATTTAAGATTTGTTTAAGAGATGAAATTTATTTCTCCATAAGTAAAGCGTCTCTCAAAACATTGGGCACACAGTTTTTTTTTGTGTGTTTTTTTGTTGTTGCTGCATATAAAAGGAAATTCCTAGTCGAAGTTGCGTGCGCTAGTTCGTGTGAAATAGCCCACTGAACAAACCAAAACTGCTCTCGTATGAAAACTTTAACGTTTAAACAGACTGGTACAGGCAAATGCAACTTTTAAGGTTCATAGAGTCTTTCAATCAAAATTCAAGGATTTTTTACAGATCCCCTTTTGTTACTCAAGGACAGTAAAATTAAGTACAACACAGAAGCATGTTACACAGTAAACAGTCATTTAAAACGTGTCGGAAGCAATTTAACGGTGTGATGTAAATGATTCCAAGCTGCTGTTTGATTTAAGGGTAGCTATCAGGATCGCCATCTTGTTCAGGACACTTTCTTGGTTCCTTAACTTTCATCAAGGAAAAAAACCAACATCATACACACAGAGGCAATGTGATATTTCAAGGTTGGGTGTTTTTGGGTTTTTTTTTAATCGGCCTTACCATACAGGTGAGCCACAGCAGCCTGTGCTTTGTGCGCTGTAGTAATGTGTGCATTGGATGACTAGAGTTTTCACAGGTGTTGACATGGACTCTGAATGTGACCGTACCGAAAAACATCAAAAATATATAAAACCAGACATGGTTCCAAGAGGTGCACTGGAATCCACAACCACCTTGGGCTGGTTTTCTTCTAGCCAGGGATGTGGGAACAGAGTGAAAGCCCAGCGCCACCTGGCCAGTGTCTTTCAGCCCCATTCTTTCCAAATGTATATCAGAACTGCATGTTCCAGTACAACAACATGTGTTCCCACACAATCTGACACATGGCTAACTGGCAGCAGGCTGGCGTGGAGTGCATGCATTGACTACTGTCAGCACAGATGTTGACCTCTCCCGGGGCAAACTTGGAAGAAGGGTCAGCTCAGTGTGTCCTTGGCCTATGACAGCTGCTCAATTGAGTTAGCTCATTCAGTAAGCATGGGTTCAAATCCCTAGAAAACCATCAGTCCCCCCGATTCACTCCATGAATTGCCAATGCCAAGCTGTATCAAGAGCAAAGAGCCTCCACATGGACAACAGATTTTCGATCGCTGGTGACTTTGACCTGTTGTTGATATAGGTTACAAACGATTGTTTTTGATCATATCTGTTTGAAAGTCTAAGAGTTTTTTATATTGAACGAAATCAACGTTACAACACACACCTCTTTGAGCCGTGTTTTGTTTTGGCTTTTGAGTTTTTCACTTTTTTTTTTTTTTTTTTTTTTTTTTAGTATATATGGACTACAAACTTGGTTGCTAAACCCCATTTTAACAGACTTAAGAGAGACTTATAGTTCAAAATGACAGTACATAAACAAACGGAACAGATTTAACTGCACACTGTAATTGTGTGCTGGTGCTCAGCTCTGAAACATGGATGTGTAATTTGTTAGCATTTGCCTATGGCGTGTGTTTGTGTGGGTGCATGTGTATAAAATTTTCTGAGCTCTCTTGTTTATTTATTTTGGACTCTTGTGATTGAAAATGCATTTACTGTTGGTCACTTCAGTTGTGGAAATATATGAGACACATTAGTGACTGAATGGTTCATGTTTTGCTTGTTTTTGAAAATAATTCCGCCAGTGCCAGTGTGTGCTGCTATTTGTTAAAGTTCAATCTTTTGTCATCAACCATGTTGCGAGTTGTTATTGGGAGTGCTTGTCACCTTGTTTCCTGGGTCAGGGTGATAATGCAAATCGCAATAGTAATGTTCGCCTTTCATTATGCTCCCCCCCTCCCCCCACCCCCTTCCAAACATGGGCATTGTTATTAGAAAATCAATAGCATGATGATCAGCGTTTTGACTGAATTCAAGACGAGTGAGACAAAATGCAGAAAACTCTGGTATGGGTAAGAGGAAAGGGGCTAGGGGTGTCGAACTTGATTCTCCATGGTGACCTCAGTTGGGATTTCCTTTTGCAGATCTTTTCCTGTGGTGACCAATGTCGGAATCTCCAGATTCATGATCAGTTGCCAGCCCTGAGAAAAGCAAAAACAGCTTGACAGAGTTCTGGGGATCCAGCAGGGGCGGTGGTGTGGACAAATCAAATCAGTATAAAAATAATGATTCAGTCTTTGATTTGACTGGCAGCGGAAATCCAACAGTCTTTTAGTTGTGTCATTCTGGATGAATATCCATGGCAGACTGCCCCCAATGGTCATAATCTTACGCTTACTCAGATACATATGTACCCCCCCTCCCCCCCCCCCCCAAATTTCTAGTTATTCTCCAGAATGGCCCTGGACACCTTAAAAAGCCTGAAATAAGTTTAAAAAACGGGAAAAGTATCAAACCTGATGATGTCTCTGTGTGTTGGGAGGATCAGGTAGTACTAGTCTCTCTCCAGAGCTAAGCAATTGCAAAGATCTTGCACAGGAAGATAGACAACTCTGGTAAGTGCAAAATCAAGACAGCAATGGCAGGTGCCTTGATGTCCTTTACTTACCTTTCCGCCTGCCATCCTTAGTACTATACAGCCGAGAGCGGCATGGACGGCACGATTCCCTGCTGGCGCATAGCGCTCAGTCACTGCCAACACGCATATTTGGCCACTGTTTAATTTATTTTTACAGTAGCTAGTCAACAACTGTCAGTGTTGTGTTAAGTGTCACATGAAAGAACAAACACTCAACTAATTGGAACATAGTAATTTCAAATCATTTACTTTCAATGTGTAGAAAGAATGCTTTGTTTACATTCTATTCCGTTCTTTTACAACACCACATCAGAAGATGAAGGGATGGCTGCATCATCAAACAATTCTCTTTTTCTTCTCTTTCATAGTTTTCTATCTCTCTATCACTCCCCTCATCACCAGATCCACTTTGTAATATGATTTCAAGCGCTTCACTGAGCGAGAAATCGCCACCACCCCTTCGCCCTTTGCCATTTTTTCTGGCACAGGAAATACGTGCCGCGCACCGGTGCCACCAGTTTGTTTCAAAGCTCTGGGGTCAGCCAAGTTCACGATAGGCCACTGAAAGTATGGCAACAATGGCTACAACATCCCCAAGACTAGTTACAGAGCTTATTTTCCCTGGATTATTTTATGGAAAGTGTAGGAATTTTTTATGTTCCTGTCATGCGATAGTGGATGACTCGGCAGCCAGCCTTGGATGATGTGGCACAAGGGAAAGAAATCCTGTCGGCTACTATTGGCTGACACAGCTGGTAAAGGTAAAGGTTTTTATATTATGATAATTGGTCAGCTTGTTGGGATGTATCAAGTGATGACAAATATTAAAAGCGAACACTTGAATCAGTTCTGTTCAAGGCTCAGTGATCCATCATATAATCAAGATAAGAGGAAGTAATCAGCCAAATCTTGCCTGTGCTTGTCTTCTCTTGGCTGTATGTCTGAACGAACTGGCTGCTCAGTGTGAGTCAAATCCATCAATCCCATGAAGCTCTCTTCTTGATCTTGTCATGAACATTAAGTTAACACATCAATTCCAGAAACCTTTGGACTGGGTTTGAGAGATTCTGGTAAAGACAAAGGTGTTTTCGGTGGTAGTCGTCCATTTCCCAAGCTGTGAAAACAGGATGGCTATCCCACATGATGTGTGTTTATGACATCATTGGTCATGTCTTTTTCAAATACAGGCATTCTCGTCAATCCCTGACAAAAGGCAGATATTGCTCATCTTAGTAAACCTTTGAGATTTGCAATTTTTGCTCATCTTAGTAAACCTTTCAGATTTCCGTCAAGTTTCAGCATTCACTATTTGCAAAATGTTAATTCTGTGAACTAAAAAGTCTACTTGTGATGATGATGGTACATCTGTAAGAGCCAGAGTCAGAGTAGCATTTTTTTTATTTGTTTTGAAAAATCGAGTTTAAGAATATGAAAACTTTTTGGCGCACACAACTCCGTCTGTGGGCCCTCCTTTTTGGCAAACTGTTCTGCCATATTGCTGTCTTGCAAAATGGTAATTTGCTCTGTGTCTGTTGGTGTTCAGAATATCTTGTAAATGCTATGGTTGTGATTTGTTTGAAAAGAAGACTCGCAATGTGAAGTAAAAATTTTGACGTGTATAGCTGATGTGATGAGGAAACGCGTGAGATTTTCATGCTTACTTTTAACCCTTAATTTTAGTCTTTTTGAATAAAACTTGAACCTGATGGTAATGATCTCAAATTCATATTTGAAAAAGTAGCATTCTAGTCTAGTGTTGAATTTCCAAACAAAATGTCAACACTCTGTATGTTATGTGAATGTGTTTGGCTGGGCTCTTCCATCACCCTCTCACTTCCACCCAGCTGCTATGTTACCTACCCTAACACCCCCGCTATCCCCCCCCCCCCCCCCCCACACTTCCCTGTACCCTCAATTTTGCTTCCCCACTGCCAACAGCCTTCATCTGAAGCAAAACTTGATCCACAGAGATGGCCTTACTTTGGGATGTTCTAGACCGAGCATCAGTTTGTTACGAGTACAGATTCAAGCAATGAAAACGGAGGAGAAACAAAAAAAAACGCTCGGCACAAAGACACAACAAATCGTACAACTATGCTGAAGAATGCCCAGCGCTTTGCCCCATCACGACCTTTACGTCTAACAGTAAAGGGTCTTTCTTTGCGATAAAGTAAGTTCCATTACATGTAACCTCATCAAGTCGCCCGCAGGTGACCACAGCTACTTTGGGGCAGGTCACTTCCCAGTGTCGGCAGCCGCCTGCAGTGTGGGGACTAGAGCAAGGACGCAGAGGTCGATCATTCCTGGCTTGTTTTTGTTGTGATACTTCAGCACGTTCACTTACCACCCATTATGTGAATGACATTTTATCACTTTCTTCAGCTAGACGTCTCTAACTGAGCCAACATGATTTACAAAAACCTGAACAAGTTCGACCCTAGGCCTGTTAAAACTTGTTTCATGTGGAATCCCAGGATATGTGTGGAATCCTGGGTGGGTGTGGAATCCCAGGATACGTGTGGAATCCCTGGTGGGGTGTGGAATCCCAGGATACGTGTGGAATCCCTGGGTACGTGTGGAATCCCTGGGTGTGGAATCCCTGGGTAGGTGCTGCCTTCCAAGTAAACTCCATGACAGTGAAGAGAGAAAGAAAAAAAAAAAAAAGTAAACTTGTCATATACTTGAAAATCCCCACTTAAAAAATGGCTGTAGATGAGTTCATCACACCGTAGCAGAATCGCCCTTCACCCCGTTCCAGCTCCCTGTCCCTCTCCACCAATGCTGTGTGCTTTCACTCGCATGCCCCTTTGGAACCGTCACACATGTGTAAAGTCTAGGAGGACTTTCCAGTGTTCACAAGAGAACCGCGGATTGATATTTCACATTTACCTGTGATCGTACTGTCTGTCCATATTCCTTTGTCCATAACTTAATTTGAGCACAATACTTAGGTGAATGTATGATACACTACTGTATTTTCGATTCAATGTTCCTTTTATGTCAAGAATGAGTGATTATACTATGTCTGAAATGTTGGATGATTGAGGTTACCATGGGTCACGTGGTCTGGCATCAATGGCAGCGATTTCTTGTATGCGTGTGTGTGTGTGTGTGTGTGTGTTGCAAGTAAAGGTTGTTACACAACTTTGTCTAGCTTGAAATGTTGAGAGAGCGGGTGAAAGTGAGCCCAAACATACACAGTTCTGTAAGTGAGCCCAAGCATATACAGTTCTGTAAGTGAGCCCAAACATACAGTTCTGTAAGTGAGCCCAAGCATACACAGTTCTGTAAGTGAGCCCAAGCATACACAGTTCTGTAAGTGAGCCCAAGCATACACAGTTCTGTATGCTGCATGAAACAGCAGCTGTCTTCAGAGTCACACCAGGCACATGTCGGAGCTCAGTCACACTTCTTCAACATGGTCATACGAACTTCTTCATGTTCTTTCCCTTTCTTTCTTTTTTTTTTTTTCATTTTGTTTTGTTTGATACTTGCAGAATTCTTGACCTGTATCCAGACAAGTGTTCATAATTTGGTCTCTTTCCTTTCACTGCTCTGTTCTCTCTTTTTTTTTTTTCTTTTTTTTTTTTTTTTTTCTTTTGCATTTAACTGCTTCAATACACTTTGGACAATCAACAACATCAGTGTGCAAATGGATTAGACCGATGAATGCCATGATCTCTCTACAGTAATTGAACACTGTCCATCACTTCCCTCTGGACCCACAAGATTATCTGTGATTCTGTAAAAATCACAGACTTTGTGAAGACCTGAGGACTTTACACAGGTATTCATAAGCACAAACAGTAATCTCTGTAGAACAAATGATACACCAATATACATGCTTGTACAAAATGTTAACATTTTACAACTTATTGTCACTTTTAGTGAAAAAGACATTCTTTACACTGCAATCATTCAATATGCTCCTCTTTTTTTTTTAAAGCTGTGAAGATGCTGCTTTGGGTGGCCAGACAAATCTCCCAGTTTGTATTCGGTTTTTCACCAAACTTTTAGGCGAAAAAAAACATCATCAGGATAGCCACAAAAAGACCTGAAAGCAGAAGACGTTGGAGAGGTGTTTACAAGTCATAAAGGCAATGGTAAAGTGAAGGTCAGTAAGCTGAAAAGTGAAAACTGCTGTGAAGACTTCAATTCCAAGCATGGTGTTTGCATGTTCGTTTCAGTGTTTTGAAGTTCTTTTCAAGAGGTATCAAATAAGTTACAAACTAATTTAGTTCAAATGGCAAAAACATTGTCATATTAGCCTGTAGGGGATTCAATTTTAAACCTCCAACTTCATGAAAATACTCAAAAACACGCATATTAGAAGAGTTGCCTCCTAAGTTTTATCACTCGAGCTGCTTGTAGCTTTGTTCTAGGGAATTTATAGAACATGTAAAGTGGAGCACATAAGGTTAAGTCCAACACAACAACCAGTTCTCAAGAGCACAAGTCTTTTCAACTAAACCCAAAGAGCTGTATACTCTCTCATCTAATCCCCAAACTACTAAGTATATGTAAAAGAATAGACGAACCTTGTAGAGACCCAAATGACGAACGGCCACCTGCCTGAACCAGGTCACCATATGCATGCATGTAAGCACATTCCACAACCGTGCATAGGTAATTCCAATGTTTCTTTCAGTTACAATCCTTTTGTTACATCCTTTGCACAGCAGTCTTTCCATATCTGTTGATTTACCAAGGACTGAATATTTCACAGCCAGGTAGTACAACTCCCTTTTTCCTGCCCTCTAAAACTGTGTGCACCTATTACACATGCAGAAATCTGGAAAGAAGCACCCAAGCTCTTAAAAGGAGGTTTTATTACAAGATTATGGGTTCTAAAATTAGACATACCAGTCTGGTTTCCAAAGGCCAAATCACTGAAATGAAATGTATAATATCGTCATATTGAACCATGTGAAGATCTACCGACATCAGTAAAGTAACATGGGTATGGCTATGCATCAAGTTCCAAAGGCCTCGTTTAAAAAAAAATCTGCTAGGAAAGTGTTGAGGAGGATACAGAGGGAAGAAAAAAAAAACAAAGAAGACAAAGCACACCCAACAAAACTGATCTGACGGAGATCAAGGCCTTTATACTTAACTGACACTAGTGACAGAACCGAAGGAACCCAGTGAACAACAATTCTCAGAGGGGTGCACCAGCGGTTCTTTAAAAGAGCAGATGCTATAGTATGATCACAAAGAGCAGATGCTATGTACACAAAGAGCAGATGCTATGTACACAAAGAGCAGATGCTATGTACACAAAGAGCAGATGTGATTCCCGAGATATGAGAAAAAGAAAACTGAAAATGTTCTATCAACAGACAGGCAGAAGTGTTGACAAATCGAACAGATTTGGACTGCAGATTTGATGGCCATTCTAATCTGATTGGACATATTCTTACAGGCTGAACATCTGCGCTCACTAAACGAGATTATCATCAGAATTCTTCACATCCCCACAATGACCCTGGACGTCTTTAAAAACTTAAAAAAAAACAAACTGAATTAAAGTTGAAATTGGAACAGGCTCATGCCAGACAGACTTGATGACGGGAAGAAGAAGAACTTGTTGAAACCCTGAAATGACTGGTCAAAAACACCAGAAATTTCAACTCTGTCCAAGGACCTCCAAGGCCATGCACTCTCTCTCTCTCTAGTCACATCACAAACTTGTTAGCCCCTGCAAGGAACAGGAGATTCTGTCATCTGAGCCTGGTGAAGCTTGGTTACAAGAAGAGTAACTTCAGGCAGGGGTCGGAGCCAGAGGGGTTAACACTGGACTACACTGCAACCTCTAGGACCTTCTCCGTAACAACTACCTCCACTCAATGACCTACCCCACAATTCTGTAACATTACATTTATAACACTTTGAAACCATTTTCGATTCCCTGTAGAACAATCTCTTTCCATTCCAAGTGGTGATTGGTCTATCTTGTCTACACTTGATGACAACTTGGTGTCCTACATCGTTGGGGAAACAAAAAAACCAACAGCACCAATCTTGCAATCAAATTTCTCATTTACATTCCCCCCATTCCCCCAACTCTGCTCCGCTCCACTCCACTCCTCCCGCTTTGACGGTCAAACGACTGACAAACTATCATTTCTTTTTTTCTGCTGAATGTGATCTCATGAGACCAGTGAAGACTTCTCTTCGTGTATGCAGTATAATGTTTGACCTTTGTAAGGGTGCCTGCATTGTCAATAGGTCATTCTGTACATGAACAAGACTGGCACACCACTGTGAATCCTGCACATGCTTTGTGAACTGCTGGTCAGTCTCTCTCTCTCTCTCTCTCTCTCTCTCTCTCTCCCTAGGGACCCCTGTCTACAAAGACTGGAGTGCCATGACACATCCTTGATTGTTGTTGACAGATTCAACAGTACCACAACAGTCGAGATCAGTCTGTTTTCCCAAACAAAAAAAAAAAAAAAAAAAAAAAAAAAAAAAAAAAAACTTTCATAAACTTGAACAGACAAATCCACACCAAGAGCTCAAAAGTCAAATAAATTCAGCCCTTCTCAAGTTCAAAAGCTGTTTTGATGAAAAGGCTCACTTTTGTACTAGTGTTTCATTTGTTCACGATCTTGGATTTCAAAGCCTGAAAGTATTTTTCTGTTTTTGTGTTTTTCTCTCAAACATCAATCGTTAGTTTGACATGCAACTTGACAATATACCACAGATTTTTTTCCCAGTCTTTCACCTTACACACACATAATTCTACATACGCTCTTCTTTTCTCTTTTTTTTTTTTTTAAGTTCCCCTTCAAATAACACAGCTAAACCAATACATACAGTCCACAAAGGCAACAGAGAACTCGCAAATCCAGTTTCAGATAGCAAACTCTCCATTTAATGACAACAGAACAAATGAATCAATCGGACAATTCACACCTGGCGATGGCCGCACTTTATCACTCAAACAAAACTTGACTCACTACACACACTGACAAAGCGAGCAGGAAACATGAAAAGGGAGAGATTACAATGAAGGTGACGGCGAGGTCGCTTCCTCATGACAGCTAGGACTTCATGGGCTCCGAGCCGTCGGGGTTCTTCCCTTGTTTCTCCAGCTCCGCCCTGTGACACACAACATCATCGTTTCTTACTGCTTGGTCAGGTCTAACGAAGAAGCCCAAAGGCTGAAAGCACAAACTGAACAAATACAAAACTGGATGCAATATACTCCCCCCCCCCCCCCCCCCACCCATGTCTTTTTCCAGCAGCAGCATTCCTTCAAACTAGAACAAATTAATCTGCCAGGTACACAATCACACCAAGGTTTGTCCAACTGCAGCAGGTGTGATGAAATGCTTTTCTTTTTTTTTTTTTCCCAAAATAGCCAGCCAGGCTTTCTCACAGAAAAAGCTTTTACTGTTTTAGTGAAATAGAAACCTTTGTACCTAAACATTGATTACGCATTGCAGTTCACCCATATATATGTATACACACATGCACATGCACACAGATGTGTGCGCACACACACACACACACACACACACACACGCACACACACACACACACACACACACGGATGCCTTGGATATTTTACCATTATTGCAGGTGTCTAGTTCGAAGGACTGCGATCAAATGACAAAAGCTGCCTTCCATTTCACTGCAGAAGTTGTGAAAACCCTACAACCTGAGTAAAACTACTTTTTCAGTGTCGTGCGCACCTTGAGCTGTCCCTGATCGTCCACCTTCCAAAATTTTGATCCATCGGATATCTTGTGCTTTTCTCCTCACTGCCAAGTCGATGTAATGTACTTTTGGCATTGGCACACCATGGCAAAGTTCAACGATTATCTCTCCACGTCTCAGACAAAAACGCCAATGCAGAGTGTGCTCCCCTGCCTTTCTGAATTCTTAGAAAATGGCAAGACAAAACTGCAGCTGAGGGTTTGAGGGTGAGCCAAGTTCCCTTCATTCTGATATGCTGGGAGAGGAGGCAGCGAGTGGATGAGGGGAAAATGGCAACTCTATATATTTTGAGGTGGAGGGGGCAACCCATCACCACCTTGGCTAACTCTCTTGAAAAATGTTGTTAGCTCAGCTGGATTTTTCTTTTTGCATCTGGCCAACGGATCACCGTTTTGATCACCCCTGCACACAGTAGTGGACTCATCTGTTTTCACGTTATCATCATACTTTTACTTTTCACACACTTTTCCCTTTTTCCCCCCCCATCCCTACTACAGAGCATCCAGCATTGCTGCCAAGTTTCCTTCATGGGTTTTTCCACAGGATACAATTTTTCATAATTCAATGCCAGTGTGTTAGAATTCTATCACTCCACTAACAAACTGCGATGTGCTGAACATTCGTTTCTTTTCCACTGAATAATGCACAGTGAGCTCAAGGCAAAGGGAAACTACTTATGCCAAGATTCAACTTCACACATAACTTTCTTTCCTACAGACAAAAAAACAGTGTGGTTTTCCCAATGTTGTGATAGTATTGTTTTCAGGAAAGTCTGAGTTTGATCTTTCCATATGCCAGATACCAGAAAGATGGCAATTCTTACATCACAGGCAACTGAACTTGAGACAGGAGAAGTCTGTGACACTGAATGCTGTTATATGTAGAAGGAACATTATACTGATGTAAAAACGATCTAATAAATCTTCCCACATCATCTGCTGGACATTCTAAACTTCGCATCTGCTGTACTGCAGAAACATTGCCATCTGCTGGACCACAGAAACATTCAATCTTCTGGACTACAGAAACTTTGCATCTGCTGGATGGCAGAAACATCACATCTGCAGGACCACAGAAACATCGCATCTGCTGGACCACAGAAAGATGAAAAAATATGCAAAAAAAAAAATTCTCTCTTCTTTTTCCCAAAACAGAATTACGTTATACGCCATTTTTTTTTCTTTTATTTCAGACATTTACAGCTTCCCTGCAAAATTTGTTTGGACATATTCATCTTAAAGTAAACATAGTATACGATAGACTTTTAAATCACGTACTGACTGTATGCTTCGGTCACACTGTGCACTGAATCAAAATTTTCCATCATTAGATGATGATGAGTCCATTTTAAATGCATCACCACTGAGTTAAGATATGTGGGGGATGTAAGCAGTTAATCCCCCTGCTGATGACAATAATTGCTGTGTTGCAATGCAACAGAGTGAGATGCCCCATGCCATCCCGCCTCTTTTTCACCATGAAAAACACAACCACTTCCATCCAAACAACAATCACCGTGAACCTGCTGATGCCAGCTTCCATAGAAAACAAAATCTCATCAAAGGTGTACGGTTGAAATTCCGGTCACTCTCACAGTACGGCTTAAGCTTCAAAGCATGTGAGACATTAATCTCATGCTAAACTAGTCTCACAATTGTGTACACTTGTCCACTGATCAGGAGGAACGCACACGACACACCACACAGACTCCACGTCAAATTGTACTCCTACCTCAGCTGTTTGGAAAAGTCATCCTCGACGTTGTCGTCATCCCAGTTATCCTCCCACACATTTACATCGGCAGCATCTTCCTCTTCCTGCGCCCAGTCTGCAAAAGGGACATACAGCACACACCATAAGCCACAGGCTAATACGATACACAAAGTGCTACACCTGATAAAATAGAAACAAACGAAAACCAGAACTCTGACATACCTGAACAAATTCTAGGGTAGCAATACGTTCAACATTATCAACACGGCAGTGCACTGTTAACCCTGATGCATTTTAAGTGAAAAAGTTAACCAGGGATTTACCACGTCAAGCAACAAAACTCAACAGTACACAGTCACCACTGAAACCGTCTGAAAGCATCTCCCAGTGACTCCCACTATTTTCTACTAAAATCTGTATGTCGCAAATATTCACATGAGGTGAAACAGGAAGGTTAGTCACTCCTCTTCAGCTTCAACATTTTTTACTGCATCTTCATTAATTTAAAAAAAAAAAAAAAAAAAAAAAACCTGTAGCAAGATGAGGCACTACATACTAGGGACCTGCTAAATTGTTTATTTACCAAGTACGCTTTATTCCGCATTACTGTACCATTGTATGAATAATAGTCTTTTCGTTTGTGTGTGGATTTGGTTGGGGTTTTTTTTTTCATGTTTTCTTTTCTTTTTTTTTTTTTTTTAAGATGAGCTGACCAAAAACCAGAAATCCACCTGAACCTTCTGCTGGAATAAAAAGAAGAAAACTGAACATGCAACAGTTTTTTTTTAGGTTAAAAAAGAAAATGCATGATTGATGGCATGGTTCCGAAGATACAGCAATCTCACTAAGGAACAAGAAAGCAGGCTCTCTTGCTTTTGTTTCTCGGCAAGATCTGTAGATGTGGTTCCCAATTGTTGAGACTTTTGCAAAATGTGAGAGTTTTTCCCCTTCCATCAAAGGCCGCCACACTCTGTCTTGAGAGATGATGTCTAAACACGACACTGAAGAGCACATGTTTATTTTCATGCCATCCATGCCACCAGCACATGATCACCTATTCTTCTCTGCAATATGGAAACAGGATTTAATGTGCAAAGCAAAATTTTGTGTTTACACTCACGACTTTGGTTTCAAGTTTCTTCCTAAGGACTTAACGAGTACACTAGTACTAGTAGTACTCATAGTAGTAGTAGTAGTACAAAGGGACTGGAGCTGAGGCAAATGTTAACCCAAAAGACTGAAAGAGATAATCACTTGCAACTTGGCCCTCCCATGTCAGAATCAAACCTTGGACAGATTATGTCCTATCCACTGTGCCAGCCAAGCCCCCTGACACAATGCTGTGTAAGCCACCAGGCAGAGAGCCTACGACAGTACAAGCACAAAGCCCTTAAAAGACAATATGCCTAACAAATGATCTATTGACTGTAAAGTACATCAGCAAGGTTAACCCCCCCCCCCCCCCCCTAGGCACTATGATGAACACCTGCTGTGAAGAATGGTTACCACTACATGTCCAGAGTCCATAATTTTGTAAAACTGTCACAGATCCCTCAAAATTCACCATGGGAGGTCTTTGTCATCACCACATTATACAGGCCAATCAGTCCCTACCACCCGCCAGATCGGATGATCCACTTGCCACACCCACATATGAACCTCCTTAGACCACCCTTCCACCCGCAGAGAGTACTCCTTTTTCCCCACATACACTATCCACGAGCGGCACTGCCTTGGAGTTCCATCTGATATAGATGATCCTCAGTGGAAGGCTTCAAACCCCAGACCTGAACCTGTCATCAGACGTCCAGTCCCCACACCATTCCCCTGAATCACATCAAGAACTCAAAGCACCACCATCACCACCACAAGGAGCAGGATGCAGTCAGCAGTTCTCACAGCCACACTACATAACTCAGTATTGGTCTTTTTCATTCTACCAAGAACCCTCACCCTAGTAACAAAGACTGAAGTGACCTGCCCTAAGAGTCACTGAATTCAAAACAAAGACCACCTGTAGCTGACACTATTTTGCCAAAGGCTTTCAGACTACAATGATTAAGATTCCTTTTTTCATGCTTTATATTTTTCCTTAAACCAGTTTAAATTCACCAATTGATTGCCATGACAACCAGTCACCTGGCAGGAAGATCCAATTTAATCCTCACCATTCTTTCCTTGTACCACTGTCCAGTAAAAGTCTACACCTACCCCTCCTACCCTTCATTCTGCTCATCCCTTCTACCCTAGTGTGTTTTGATATTCTCCCTGGTGGAAAGCTTCCTTTCATGTATCTTTTACTGTACACACGTTCATTTAAATGGACTGTTTCATGAGATGGCTAAATGCACTGGCTGGTGTGGCAACAGTGTCCGCTAGGCTAAGACACTCTCTAACTTGTCTAAGAACACATGTTTACACAAATGGCCAAAGCTGGACTATCCATTACCCTGAACATTGTGACAGTGTGAGGATTTCTCTCTTGCAGTTAAATCTCATGAACGCTTTGTGAATGCCTCATACCAAAGTCTATGCTATCTTTCACAGTCAACAAAGAACCATTTGAATTTGCATTACATGACAGCTGTCATCAGCAATCGGAACTTGATGGAAGCTAGAACAATCGACACTGTAGTGGATGTAATAATAGACATTTATGCATCATATGATTACAACTGTGCAAGCAGCGAGCGAGACAAGATAAGACAGCCGGAATAATCAACAATTGCATGGATCCATAGCCTGAGGGGCGGTCGTACTGACACGTAATGTGAATAGATGATATCCTGTCCTGGTGCAGAAATCATTGCTGGGATGTAGGTATTACATCTTTAAGTCCACCATGAATGGCCACCTATGATTTGTGATACATCATCACTCAGCATATTCCGTTAGTGTTACCCTGATCTATCAACACCTCTAATTTGTCAGTATTTTTTAACTGTTAATCGATACAACACTTATGTTGATGTGATACACAACTTTCACTCCAGACTCACATTCATTTGATCCAATAAGAACTTTTCACAATTGACGATGAGCAGGGCCAGACTCTTTGTGCGACAAACAAGCTTTCACAGGCCTTCACACTGGCACTTACTGTAGATTGTGTGTAGATTATCCCCCCCCCCCCCCCCCCCCCTTTCTCTCTCTCTCTCTCTCTCTCATTATATTCTTCATTAGAATGCAAAATACCAAAAATAATGAATTTTTAGGTACAAAATGTATGCCGGGCTTCCATGGGGGGAGCTACGAAAGAAAATCTTTCTCTTCTAGATGCAGCATGAGCATAAATTCGCTTCGTCATGTCATAAACACGACGGCGACAGCACGAGATCAGCAAATCATACTTCAAAAAGGAATTAAGGTTCGTTAAGGCGTAAAGAATTTGATCAATCGACTGTATGTTAATGATAAATTAATCTTATGTCTCTAAAATTAACTTGCCTTCGGCAGGAAACTCTTCAAATTCGTCATCTTCTTCCAGAAGTCCGAGGTCCGGCTTTGGTTGATCCGACATCTTGTTTGGTCTTTGTGTCTTCTCACAGAAATGGACCCAAACAATTCAGATCATTGCAATATTACCCACAAACGAACGAATAAACGACAATAAGCGACATCCAGCAAAAAGTAGCGGGTAAGCAACGTAGTAGTACTGTCCGATAACAACGCCTTCGCAAAACCTTTTGTTTATTAGAGTGCAGATCTCGAATTTTGGGAATGATCATTTCTGTTCAAAAAAAAAAAAAAAAAAAAAAAAATGAGGGGGAAGATGGTCTGTGTCTACAGTTACAGTTTAGGCCGAAAACACTGTACATTATCTATTGCACTTAATGCTGCACCTGGCATTTCTCAAACGATCAGTCATCACAAACCATGTCCATCACACAGTCAAGCTCTTGCCCCATATTGTGCCTGACTTTGAGGTAGACGTACCTGGTTGATGGTTTAAGTTTTACGTCCTCTCGGCCAGGGGCCCTTCAATACATGGTCTCTCTATAGACAGAGTCTGTGGTGTTAAGTGGCAGATCTGATCATTGGCAGGAGTCTTGGGCTTGGTTCTGGACGGGCTGACCATCTTTTGTTCTGCTTTTCATTCCAGACTGAAGTCTGGGTACTCTTCTTTCGTTATGATGAACTGATGTCCAGCACTCGGTTCTGGTTCCTTGTGAAACTGGTGTCCACTTTACTGAACTGGTCGGCCGATTGTGGGTATTGTCGAGCGGACGAAAGGCCTAGGAGCAGGCAATACAAACAGATCTGCCTTGAAGAGGGGACTACGATGGTTCTCTCATGCAGCTAGTGAAGAGTTTTCATCTTTATAATATTTTTTCTTAATTTTATGTTCCCATTTTCTTCATCTTCAACCCCCCAACCCCCCCCCCCCCCCCCCCCCACCCCTTAGTTATCTTTGCCAAGTCATTACTGTGATGATGGAGGGTTGTTGGCCTGCGCTTGTTTTTTTTCCCCCCACTATTAGATTGTTCGTCTTTGTATTTGTCTGACTTTATTCGAGTTTAAAAGGCTGTGCCAGTCTTGAATAAAAATTACTATGTGTTAGGTTTTCTTGTGGGAGCAAGACTTACTTGTTTACTGTTTTTTGTGTGGGTATTGTTGTTTTTTGTTTTTTCTTTACCTCCCCCCTCCCTCCCCCTCCTAAAAAAACAACAAAACAAACAAACAAAACGCTTGTTTTCAGGGCTACCAGGCAGCTTTTTTTCATGCCCGAATGGCGATGATGCTGTGCCGCATGGAACCGCCTGCAAAAGGGAGCATGGCTGATATTGCCGGAACGCTGCACGAGTCCCTTCAATGCTACTATCTTCAGTCTTCAAATTTGTAGGTCAGCCGCCATAGCTGACTATCATTGACCTGTGTGCACAGAGGCGTAAGATAAAAAATAAACAAAGATCTAATAGGGACAAAAAAAAGATAGCTAAAGAGCTGTAAAGTGGCCTTAGTACCTCAACCGCATACCCCTGAGTTCAGCTCCGGGGCAGCGTGTTGCGGCAGGCAAAACAACAACAACAACAACAACAACAAAAGGGGGGGGGGGGGGGGGGGGCGGAGGGACTCAACTAGCCTAATTAGTATCTGGGGAGGCTTACCCTGGTAATCGTGGCGACCCCCAGGTCGTGACCTGACCGGCACAACCCTGCCCATCGTTTACCGTTCGGCCAGGTGGGATAGGGATCTAGGCTGGGATTTTGTTCAGCTCCCTCTTGAATGATACCAAGGAGTGGAGCCTCTGCTGTTGTTGCAGGCAGGGAGTTCCAGGCTGGGATGGTTGGTGGGAAAAGCTGTACTTGTATGGGTCAGAGGAAGTGCCGAGATGAGCAATTTTGTGTTTGTGGTTTGATGGTTTTGGCAGGTCCTTTCTTGAGGAATTTGTCAGGAGGTATGTCCACAGCGCCATTGACGACCTTGTACATGAAGGTTAGCTTCTGCCTGTTTCTTCGTGCTTCAAGGGGTTCCCATTCCAGATCTTGCAGCATGGCTGTTACGCTGCTGGTCCAATCATATTTGTTGCATACATATCGGGCTACTCTTCTTTGCACCATTTCGATCTTTTTCTTCTGGCCTGCTTTGTACGGACTCCATACTGATGAGCAATACTCCAGGTGAGGGCGTACCAGTGTTAGGTAAGCACTGGTTTTGGTGGCTTTATTGGAGATCTTCAGGTTTCTTTTCAGGAAGCCGTACCATGCTGTTGGCCTTGTTAGTGACTCTTGTAACGTGGTCTTTCCAGTTGAGGTCACTTCTTATGTCGACGCCGCAACGTATTTCGAGCTGTCGACATGGTTCAGGGGTGTGTCCTTTAAGTTTGTAGTTGAAGTTGATTGGGTTTCTTGATGTTGAGCAGGTAAGGACATTACATTTTTGGGGGGGTGAAATTCCATCCCCCATCGTTGTTCCCAATCATTCAGAGAGTTGAGATCTTCCTGGAGCGCCTTGCCGTCTTGGCCGGATTTAATGGTGGAATAGACTGTGCCGTCATCAGCGAATAGTCTGATGTTGGCCTTGATGTTCTAAAGGCATGTCGTTGATGAAGATCAGAAACAGAATCGGCCCTAGAACTGTCCGTGTGGGACTCCACTGATGACAGGTGCTGGCTCTGATCTTTCATTGTCGACTACGACAATCTGCGAGCGGTCAGAAAGAAAGGCCTTGATCCGGTCCAACGTCGATCCTCGTATACCCATAATGGTCCAGCTTACGGAGGAGGCGTTTGTGAGGGACCTTGTCAAAGGCCTTAGAGAAGTCCAGAATGATCATATCTGTCTGTCGTTTACTATCTTGGTTCTTGGCGACGTCGTGGAATAGTGTCAGCAGTTGGGTTTCACAACTCCTTCTGGCTCTGAACCCATGTTGGGAATCTACGAGAATGTCGTGTTGGTTCAGATGGCGCATGATGTTGCTTGCTATGTGTGTTCTAGCATCTTACAACAGATACTGGTGAGGGAGACCGGTCTGTAGTTGGCAGCTGAATTTCGGTTACCTTTTTTTGAACAC
>JADBJO010003304.1:232252-237252 GCA_016801955.1 Conus betulinus
TGTTATGCTAGGAGCTTGTCACGACTGAAGACAATCCTCGCATAACTATGCAGAGCATAACAACATTTTGATGTGGCCTTGATGTTCTAGCCTATGTCAACTAGCCTGACGCAGCCTGAAGCCAAGGCGGGTATTGAAGTCAAAAACAAGGTGTTAGTGTGGCACTTTGTTGACAACCTTTAATGGTGTCAATTTGTTTTTTTGTTCCCTCATGAAGCAGTATCACTGTCATCTAACAGAATCAGTTGAGATTAAAATGATCTCTTCTGAGCGGAATCCACACCAGGCATCAGAAAGGATCCTGTGCTTGTTGAGATGGGATATGATGGCACTTCCGCTGACGTGCTCCTGCAGTTTTGTGCAGACAGAACAGAAGTCGAGGAGACGGGACGATCGTTACGTGGCATGTTCCCGACTCCTGTCTTCAAGGCTGGTGGGACTACACAGCGTGAGGCCAGGGCTTGGGGATCATGCCAGAGCAGGGTGACCGACGGAAGAAGAAGAAGGCAGGGCAGAGACAGTGCGTGCAGTGCGTTTGATGTGAATTTCACAGAGGGCAGATGGCGAGAATTCTCGCTTGCTTGGCGAGTGTCAGCGTTTCACAGTACACCCTAGCAGCGGGCGGGGCTGGGAAAAGGTGAGAGTTCGCTAGACTGTCTTGGGACTATGGCCAACGTTGTAACGCCCTGTGAGTATTGCATGAAATCCAATACTGTTCTCTGATTGGCTCGTAAAACGATCAAAACGGTTGTCCTTCAACAGCAAGAAGGGTCACATTGGTCATGTGTTTGTTGTTGTTTTGTTTTGCTATGTTTTTGTCTTGCATCCGTTTCTTTACTCCCTTCACCTCAAGCATCCCTCGCCACAATGGTAAGCAAGCCACCTTGCGAGTTCTCGATCCTGTGAAATTCGCCTCCGTTCTACTGTACCTTCTTCTTTCTTAGCTGTCCACCTTCATCCAGTTGACGATTCTGACACTATACACTGGGAAGCAACAGGAGATGTTTGTAACTGGGAAGCGATAGAAGATGTCTGGTTCAGCTGACTTGCAAGGGTTGAGTACTAGTAGTTTGAATTTATCGTCCGCACAGCCAATTATGTTAAGGACAAGCTGCTCGCTGCAGCACATAAGAGTTGGTGGTCAGCCGGCAGGCTAGGTTGGAATCTGTATCTGCAGGTGGGGAAGAGGCACCCAGGGTAGCCTATTTCCTCAGGCAAAAGCCTGGGTCAGTAAGTTCGTTCACAGGTAGTCAACACTTTCCTTCTTTCATGGTTAGTCGTGATGATGGTGTCTTTTCTTGTTGGCCTCCCTCATCAAAGCTACCCGGTAGCCAACTGCGTGCTGAGTGGCGACGGTCCCTGTGCCGCAAGAGGCCGACCCGAGAAACGTGTAGGACAGGAGTCTCCAAGCTGTTGCGCGTAGATCGATGTCCACTCTGCGTTTATGAGGAACCTCCCTCCCTCCCCCTCTCCCCCATACCCCTCCCCTCTCCTCCCAAAGAGAGGGCCCTGTTTGTGCACGATGAAGTCGCAGAAAACCAGCGCTTCAGCGCTGAACTGCCCTAGAGACGTTTCCCCAGCGACACAGGCTAGTCCCTCATCATTGCTGATGCGTGGACAGTAGTGTGCCTGTGCCGCCCCACGCCTGTATGTCACCTCGGCGCCTTCTGCTGGCAATGCCACCTCCCAGCAGGGACGGTCGTACGTCATGCGAGAGTTGAGGGTTTTTTTTTTTTCAGGAGCTTACTACTCCATTTGTTGAGATTTTCAATTTTATCAGGCATGTCCAGGTAAGGTTTCCTTGTGAAACCGGGAATTTTTTTTCAGGTTGTCTGAGAGAGAGAGAGAGAGAGAGACGAGAGAGATTCATTTGGGTGGGGGTGGAAGTCCAATTCTCAACAGTATATAATCATTTCAATATGACAAGTATCATAAAGAAAAAGACCCCCATCCCCACCCTCCCCCACCAACCTCATGCATTCTATTCGTCGGAACTCCCCACTGCGATGATGTCAAGTTCCCGCTTACGGCATGACACAGAGCGGGCGGGTCGGTGAGTACACGGCCAGCCCTGATAACCCCAGTCAAATGCTGCCTATTACAACATCGAATCACGTAGCATGGATTTCACCAGCATAGAGCACACGGATCAAAAGAAGGAGGCCATTCCCATGGTGTTTATCTCTTTCTTTTGCTCAGAGTGCTCCATGCTCAATATGGGGATGCTTCTCAGTTTTGCTCTGTGCGCTCTGTGTTTGCGTTGGTGCCAGACGATTTGAGGTCAAGAGCAGCATTCGTTTTGAGTTCTGGGGCTGTAGTCCATCTCGATGACAGGAAGAAGAGTTACCCTCCTTGTTTTGGTATTGAGGCCACCCTCCACTGTCTGGATTTTGCACTAAAGCGCTATTATTATGTTATCCATGTAAGCATTTAGAGGCCTACCATAAATTTGAACCAGTATTTGATGTTGATCAAAAGAACAACTCCCTACCAATTATTTCCCTTGGTTTTTGGTTGTCTTCATCGATTAAATCACAAACAATCTTCAATCTGCCATCCCCACCCCACCCCCCCTCCCCTTAGTTTGACACACATTTCAGGCCTTTGCACTCGCCCTTGACCCTATCTCTTCGCGCCTTCTTCAAGAGCACAAGATAATCCCATTCCTTTTGTCATGACTCAGCCGACTGTTCTCGAGCATTTAGGCCAATTAAGGGGTAGTTTTGCTGTTGTTGAAAGCAAGTTCCTTGGCTTTCTTCAAGTGTGCAAAACTCAGGCATCACCAGAGGGGGAATACCCCAAGTCGTACTACTGGAGGAGGGAGAGTTACTGGCAGAGGAGGGAGAGTTACTGGGGAGTGATTCGCATGTATAGAGGGTGTAGGTAGTAACCAAGTACATGCTGACCTGCTGGTCCTGGGTGGTAGGAGTGTCCCACTGGCTGAGGGGTGCCACCTCGACCACTGGCTATTCAACTGGGTTCTCCAGTGGGCCTGAAGGAAGGGGGGTGATCGTATTAGGTGGTGACCGTCACAGTTTGGTGACCGTCGGCCTGCAGGCAGGGTACAGTGACCCATAATAAATTAGTCGTTCTTGTCCTGAGGACTGAATGGGAAGGCTTCTGCCTATTGAGTGATTTGCACCTTGTTGTCTATCAGTGTAGTAAATACTTGAAGCATCAGTCCTGATTTGTGGAGGAGTCTGGGCTATTAGTAAAATGGGTAGTTTCAGGGAATCGAACACATGTGTTTGAAGTGGAGATTATGCATTAACCACTTGGTACCAAAATCTTTGTAGCGCTAGCAAAACTGTGGTGTGTTTGTGTGTATGAGTGTCATGAGTAGGTGACTAGTGATTCCATTGGTGGTATAAGAATAACTCAGGGAGTTATTGGTACAAAACCGTTGTGTTATGTTCGGGTGTGCCAGTGATTCTCATTGGTTGAAACCAGTTTAACTTGGGTTCTCTCTTGTTTGAGAATGGACATAAGATGCTCAGAAAACCAGGAAGAGTGTGACTCACCTTAAAGGAAAGTGAACTCACCCATCTTGCTGAGGGCTCAAGAAAATACAGCGAGAAGCAGGGGGATTTTGCTGTCGCCTCGAAAGCCGATGACGGTTTAGAATTGTCTCCTGGGTGGGGACGTCGAAGACAGTGGAGGTTGCTGTAGCCTCAGAGCCGACGACGAGAAGAATTGTCTCCAGTGTGGGGGTGGTCGACAGCAAGATGTGTCAGCCTGTTGGGGCCTAGACAGGAGCTGTCCAGACAACGGTGTGGGTGTTTGCAGCCAGAGAAGACCTGCGGGAAAGGTCGACAGGAGCCCTTTCCGTGGAGAGGGTGAGGTGCATTGGAGTCCGGGAGGGGACTCGGTCTGAGGGTGCAACGCGAGCTACTTTGCCAGTGTCCCCCAACTGGATTTGGCCAATCGGGAGGACACAACAGTAGTGTGGCAGCTCCAGCGCTCGTAGTAACACCATGTGATGAGCGAAACTGACTGAGCGAAACTTTCCCGCAGGTCTTCTCTGGCTGCAAACACCCCACCGTGTTGTCTGGCAGCTCCCTCCTAGGCCCCAACAGGCTGGTCAACCAGGAATGCTGGCAAGTTATGGACATTTTGATTTGTTCTTATGTTTATAAGTGTGCAAACAGTAATAGTGAAATATTGTCTCTCCTGGCTAATTAAGAGTAGTGAAGAAAAGGGGTGGATGCGATTATGAGATTATCTGTGTGATGTTTTACATTTTTTTATGATACAGGTAATAGTGTGTTGTTGTAGTGACGGGTGGGGGCTCGCAGTCAAGTTAAACAAAAAGTTGATTATGTTCTATGAAATGTTATTGGTTTCCCCGTCACCTTTGCGCGTGCCCGATGTGAGTCAAGAGTGCATGTGCCTATGCGAGAACGCAATTTGGTTGTGAAAGCGTAAATACTTCTGTCTATACCCCCTGCATCCCTGTTGCGTATGATAATCAATAAGATTTCAATAACGCGGGGGAGCGTCGGAGACCCGTCGCGCCTTTGATTTTTAATCTGTCTATCTGGAACCACCTGGCTTGTAGCCTACCTGGATGGCCATATGATTAAAAAAAAACACCGGCACGCCAGTCTATAAATACTCGACTCTTTCAGCAAGGCTTTGGCGCATTAATTTTTGGTGTGCAGCCTGCATGTACACTAATTACTGTTCCTTACCTCATTTAGAATTTCTTTCTTTTCGTTCATTATTGAATCACTTGTAGAAGTTGATTCTACCAACAATCAAGCTCTCAAAAGCGCGCGCGCGCACACACACACACACACACACACACACACACACACACACACACACACACACACGTGCACACACACACACACACACACACACACACAAGCATGCAAGCACTCTCTCTCTCTCTCTCTCACACACACCACACACACCCACACACACACACACACACACACACACACACACACCACACACACCAGCCGGATACCCCCCCCCACCCCCACCCCCGCCATTAT
>JADBJO010003304.1:239752-244752 GCA_016801955.1 Conus betulinus
AGAAGAACCATATGTGCCAAACCGAATTACTCACTCGTGTATTTGATGAGAATTGCAGATGGCGTGGTTTCAGAATCCCTGAACCTTCTGTGATAGAGCAGGCCAAAATGAGACGTGTTGTTGTTTTTTATATGGAAAAAAAAATCACCATAGACTTTTGATCATATTACAGCGGTTCACGTAATAGAGGAGGTTGAAGTGTGAACAGAGAGTGGAATGTATACTACAAGCCAAATGATCCACGTGATGTTTTGCTGTCGTCTAACATTTTGTTTGTGTTGAACTTTTTTAAAGCCGTTTTGATCAGTTCGCCCACTCGATTAAGTCTGGGTCCGGCTGGTTGGGATTTTACACAGACTGGCACTATCATCGCCCACGCGGCCGGTCACTAGTGTCGGCCTGGAGGTTGTCACATGGTCATCATGGTCATCGTCCTCATGATGGTCATCGTTATCGTCCTCTTAATCATCGCCTGTATTATCATCACCATCATCATCGTCATGATGATCCTCGTCATCATCTCTAGCGAAAAATAGTCTCTTCAAGTAACAACAGTAGTCCATTTGGCTTAAGCCAGAAATCATCATCATAAGCAGCAGCAGCAGCAGCAGTAGCAGCGGCGGCGGCAGCGATAGCAGCAGCAGCAGCAGCAGCATCAACTTGTAGCCAAAAAAGCGGCGCGTTCTTGCAATACGGTTTCGATATTGACATTGTCGTTCGTTTAGGTGTTCATCGCCATATCCCACTTGATGTGATGTTTGAATTTCTGAAAAAGGATCAACATTTGTCGTCTAATCCGGCCATGGCTTTAGGCTGTGTCAGACCAATTGATATAGGCTAGAACACCAAGGCTACATCATAATGTTGTTGTGCTCTGCATAGTTATGCGGGGATTGTCTTCAGTTGTGACAAGCTCATAGCGTAACATTATCAATCTCCCAAATCCCCCGAAGTCGAAGTGTGGCTGCCCATGTGAAGGGGTAATCAAAATCGGTCACACACGTAATGTTTTCATCTCCAGCTGATGCATTTGTACCATTGTGTTCAAGTACTTTGGCTGTTTCGATGATCCCTGGAGTCTTTTAGCCTGGGTAGGCCTACGATAACAAACAACTAACAACAAACATCTCATCTAAGATGTTACAGAAGAAATATTTTTAACCAAATTTCCGGTGTGTGTGTATGTGTGTGTGTGTGTGTGTGTGTGTGTGTGTGTGTGTGTGTGTTTTAAAGGGTTGTGTGAATGAGTTTTTCTTTTTTTTTCTGTTTTGTTTTTAATGACTTGTGGGTTCACTTCAACGCGCGGTGACAGCCCTTTGCGGTCGGCCGGGCTATAAGCAACGTTACCTTAGCTTACCGTTCAGCGCCACCTACGTCACCCATCATCATTCCGCTAATGAATCAAAAGATGAGAAGGTCGCCATCCCATTCAGACCTGGATCTGACGACAGCTTGACCTTCAACTTCACGAGCCTTAGCTGCTGATTGGACGTGAGTCTCACGTGACCCTCTGCTGATGAGGCTGGAGTATTGTGTCATGTTTATTTAAGGGGAATCAACTTTTCCCTGACACGTAAGCTTTACAAAGCAAAGCAGGCTGCGGCGTTAGCCTACCAGAGGTAAGTTTGTCCCCCCCACCCTTTGTCTGTTCTTTTTCTTCTTTCTTTCTTTCTTTCCAGTTTGTTTTTACTTTTTCTTTTCTTTTTTTTTTTTTTTTTTTTTTTTTTTTTTTTTTTTTTTTTACATAGGGTACAGAGCGGGAAAAGGGAGTGGAGGCAAGAATGTCATGCTTTTTTTTTTTTTTTTTTTTTGGCTTTTCTTTCCTTTTTCTTTTTTTTTTGATGCCGTTTTCCTTTACGGCTGCACTTTTCCAACTAGCTCTCTGTTGCTCGTTTTCCCTTCGCTGCCCTGCGGCCTGTGTGTGTGTGTGTGTGTGTGTGTGTGTGTGTGTGTGTGTGTGTGTGTGTGTGTGTGTGTGTGTGTGTGTGTGTGTGTGTGTGTGTGTGTTTCGTGCGTGCGTACGTGTGTGTGTGTGTGTGTGTGTGTGTGTGTGTGTGTGTGTGTGTGTGCGTGCATGTGTGTGTGTGGTGTGTGTGTGTGTGTGTGTGTGTGAGAGAGAGAGAGAGAGAGAGAGAGAGAGAGAGAGAGAGAGAGAGAGAGAGAGAGAGAGAGAGTCTGTGGGTGTACTGTGCGCGCGAGTGCGTTTTATGCGAACGGCTTGTGTCGAATCGCAGCTTGCGTCTCTCTCTCTCTCTCTCTCTCTCTCTCTCTCTCTCTCTCTCTCTCTCTCTCTCCATAGTTCCCTACGCTGAGAGGCAATAATAATTCAATCACGACAAAACGATGATAGCAGATATGGGAGGAGATTTATTGTACTGCGCGCGTACTTCAAGCTAAATAAACACATGCAGATCATTTCACATGATTTTAACGGCGAGACGTGCGCAAGTGCGTGCGTGCGCGCGCGCGCGCGCGCGCGCGCGCGCGTGTGTGTGTATGTGTGTGTTGTTTCCTGCTTCCTTTCATTTTCTGTTTTATCGTGTGTGTGCTGTATGCCCAGCCATGCCAACGTTTTCTCCGTAACAGACGATAATCTTTCGACATAACTAAGCATTTTTTTCAATACTGTATTTGTAAAGCCGTTTTCGATCATCTCTGACGAATTTCCCCCAAAGTCAGAGTGTGGCTGCCCGTGTGTTGGGGTCATCAAAAACGGTCACACACGTACTGTCGTCATCCCCAGCTGATACATTTGTGCCGTAGTGTTCAAGTACTTCGGCGGTTTGGATGGTCCCTGGAGTCTTTTAGCCAGGGGACGACAACAACAACAACATCTCTGACGAGTGTGATGGGGAGAGGAGGAAGGCGGAAGGCGGCGGGAGGGTGGTGGTGGGGAAGAAATGTCGGTATTGCTGTTGACGCAGTAACGAAAATGTTGTCACTGGGAAAGTAACATACCCAATTCCGTATCTCAGCAGGAAATGAGCGTGATTCTGTCAAAAGATCAGGGTCAGTTTTGGTTGCAGCCAACGTCAAGAGTGTTCTGAAAAGGCTAAGAGAACATACAAAAACACAACGTCAAGAGTGTTCTGAAAAGGCTAAGAGAACATACAAAAACACAACGTCAAGAGTGTTCTGAAAAGGCTAAGAGAACATGCAAAAATACAATCTCAAGAATGTTCTGAAAAGGCTTATAAGAGAACATGCAAAAAACACAACGTCAAGAGTGTTCTGAAAAGGCTAGAGAGAACATGCAAAAAACACAACGTCAAGAGTGTTCTGAAAAGGCTAAAGAGAACACGCAAAAACACAACGTCAAGAGTGTTCTGAAAAGGCTAAGAGAGCATGCAAAAACACAACGTCAAGAGTGTTCTGAAAAGGCTGATAAGGGAACATGCAAAAATACAATCTCAAGAGTGTTCTGAAAAGGCTAATACGAGAACATGCAAAAAATGCAATCTCAAGAGTGTTTTGAAAAGGCTAATAAGAGAACATTCAAAATCACAACTGTAAGAGTGTTTTGAAAAGGCTACGAGTACACTAAAAAAAATACAACATTATGAGCGTTCTGAAAAGGCTGATAAGAGAACATGCAAAAATAATCAACCGTACTAGTGTCAAGACATCCAGTAGCTCTTCAAACTGGGAGGAAGGAGGGATAGGACGGCAATTCATTCCCACGTCGGCCTGGACCCTTACAGACAAAATGCCGACTATGCTGAAAAAGTTGAAAGAAAGGGAGGAGGAAGAGAAAGAAAAAAAAAGTGCTGAGTCTGAAATTCTCCACACTGCGGCTGGTTGGCTACACGGTCGGCCAGCTCGTCTAGCGGTCGTGTAATCATAGCTGGAATGGTGCTAGGAGTCGGATCGTTGGGAGAGAGGAGCAGGGGAAATGGGGCAGGAGGATGGAAGGGGGGGGGGGGGGGGGGGGGATATGCTGAAGGGGCGACTAGACACAATACAAAGCTGAAGAGAAGGAAATACCATAGGCACGTTCTTTCCTTCCTTTCAGCCTACCATCTTGATAAACGCTTGTGCCATACATTAAATACTTTCTTTTGGAAACGCAGAAACACTGACCGTTCCGTTTCCTCTGGGCTTTCCTCTTTTGGGATGATGATAAATGAAGGTCTACCAGAGAGTCTGAAGCCTACCTTGGCCCGCCATTAAGGCTGCAAAACAGATTTGCATCGCTTGTCAATCACACGGACCGACGAGACTCCCATCGACTGGAAACCCCGCCCTCTTTCTATTCCGCCAGTCTCCCTTCCTTCCTGTGACAGACGCTGTCAAGACATTCCAAGACCGAAGCCGCCCCGTAACCCCTCTCGTTGATTGGACAGTACAGGAAGGTCACGACCCTTCCAAATCCCCATCCCTCCCCTCCCCCTCCCCCCCCCCCCCCCCCCCCCCCCCACCACCTTCCCGCTCATTCTCTGGGAGGGGTGAAGGTGGGGTGGAAGGGAAGATAGAGGAAGATAGGTGAGATTAAGGAAAGGGTGGAAGGAGGGTAGGAGGGGGGGGTGTTGTTGGGGGGGGGGGGAGGAGGAGGAGGGAGAGAGGAGTGGGGGAGGGGAAGAGGGGAGGAGGGAGGGGAGGTTGCCGAGGCAGCAAAAAGTTGGTGAAGCGGTGCTGTTGGTATAGGGAAGCTCCCCTCCCAACATACACACGCACACGCACGCACACACATTCTCTCTCTCACTTTCACATACACACACATTATACCACACCATCCCTCAGCCAGCCACACACACAACACGTCAGCAGTAGCAGCAGAAGCGACCGGTGCTTTTGCATGCCTGCCTGTCTGCCTGCCAGCCAGCCAGCCCGCCAGCCCGCCATGCCAACCAGCCAGCCAGCTAGCCTACTAGCTTAGCTCAGCTCAGCTCGGCTCCACTCAGCTCAAGGCAGCACCCGTAGCCCGGAAGTCAGCGTTGTTGAGAGGTCGCGGGTTTGATTCTCCCGTCGACTCCGAGACAGCGTGGCTTTTGAGGGACCAA
>JADBJO010003304.1:247252-249752 GCA_016801955.1 Conus betulinus
ACTAATTAATCCACAGACAAATGGAGGATGTGTCGTTTTCTTGGCAGCATCGGTCTGTTTCACAAGGAGAGTTGCCCAACTGTCGGGAATATAATATATTGTTATCATAACGATCATTCTGTTGTTGCTGTTGTTGTGTGTCTGATTGTTCGTTCGTTCGTTCGTTCGTTTGTTTGTTTGTCCATTTCTTTGTTTTAGCAGACTGTATGTTATGGTAATGCATCCCTTTTATCTCAACACTGTTGTCTTCTGTACTTACTGCTGAAGAGGCAGATTCTGGCACTCTGACCGACTTCTCTGTCTCTCTCTCTCTGTCTCTCCCTCTCTTTTCTCCTTCTCGCTCTCTCTCTCTGTCTCTCCCTCTGTCTTTCTCCTTCTCGCTCTCTGTCTCTGTCTCTCTCTTTGTTTGAACGCGCGCGCGCGTGCGTGTGTGTATGTGTGTGTATGTGTGTATGCGCGCGCGTGCGTGTGTATACGTGTGTGTGTGTGCGCGCCCGCGCGCGTCCATGTGTGCGTGCGTGCATGCGCGCATGTATGTATCAGTGTGTGTGTGTGTGTGTGTGCGCGCATGTACATGTGTGTGTGTGTGTGTGCGTGCGTGTGTGCGCGCGCGCGTGTGTGTGTGTGTGTGCGCGCGTGGGGAAATGAGAGAAGGGGTACTGTGTATGTGTGCGCGTGGTGAGAGAAGAGAGTACTCTGAGAGTGGGTGTTGGTGCCAGAGAGAGCCACCAGACCCAGAGAGAGAGAGAGAGAGCAGAGAGAGAGAGAGAGACCCAGAGAGAGAGAGAGAGAGACAGACAGACAGACAGACAGACGGAGACAGACGGCAGGAAGAAGAACCGAAAAGGGTACAGGGACTGTCAGACGACAAGAGAAGAGAAGCCGTCATATCAGGGCAGACGTTGGCGAACGAGAACACACCGACGAGAGACTGTAAACATCACACAGAAACTACCAGTTTATTGTTTCTATCGCCCCAATAACCGTAAACCTTTAAGGCAGCCTGCCGCAGCAGACGCTTTTTCATCGTAGTCAGGAATCCGTTCCCACAGCCGTCAGTCCTGTTAGCACTCGACAGGGAAGGAGACCTGCAACCACCCCAGTTCTTTGCCCTTCGTTTTAATATACGTCGCCAAAAAGATGTTGCGCACCATGCATGCATCGTGGCTGTCCAGGGACTCAGGTTTTTTTTTTTTTTTTTTTTTTATTTTTTTTTTTTCCCTGAAGGACTAAAACCCTGCCCTAGGTCGCGGGTCTCCAGGGAACCCCATTTCTTCTTTTTTTTTTTTCTGAAGGATCGTCTTGCCCTAGGTCGTGGGTCTTAGGGAACCCATGTTTTTTTTTTTTTCTGAAGAATATGTAAGTCTTGCCCTAGGTCGTGGGTCTTCAAGGAACCCATACTTTTTTTTTTTTTTTTTTTCCCTGAAGGTCTGGAGCCTTGCCGTAGATTGTGGATCTCCAGGGAATCCATGGTTTTTGTTGTTGTTGTTGTTGTTTTTCAGAAGAGCTATAGCCCTGGCCTAGGTCGTTGGTCTCCAGAGACCATGTTTTGATTTTTTTCTGAAGGACTAAAGTCTTGCCCTAGGTCGTGGAGCTCCAGGGACCCATGTTTTGCTTTTTTCCCTTGAAGGGCTAAAGCCCTGCCTTAGGTCGTTGGTCTTCAGGGAATCCATCATCTTTTGCTTTTTTTTTTTTCTAACGGAGTAAAACCCTAGGTCTTGGGTCTCCACGGGACCCATGTTTTGCTTTTTTTCTGAAGGATATAAGTCTTGCCCTATGTTGTGGGGTCTCCAGATACCCATGTTTTTATTTTATTCCTGAAGGGCTAAAGCCCTGCCCTAAGTCGTGGGTCTCCACTGACCCATGTTTTGCTTTTTCTGAAGGACTTAAAGTCTTGCCCTAGGTCGTGGGTCTCCAGGGAATCCATGTTTTGCTTTTTCTGAAGGAGTAAAGCCCTAGGTCGTGGGTCTCCACATGTTTTGCTATTTTTTTTTCTCAAGGAGTAAATCCCTGCCCTAGATCGTGGGTCTCCAGAGACCCATGGTTTGCTTTTTTCCGTGAAGGGCTAAAACTCTGCCCTTGGTCGTGGGTCTCACAGAGAACCCATACTTTTTCTGAAGGGCTAAAGCCTTGCCCTATGTCGTGGATCTTCAGGGAATCCTGCTTTTTTTTGAAGTGTGTGTGTGTGGGTGTGTGTGTGTGTGTGTGTGTGTGTGTGTGTGTGTGTGTGTGTTTCCCTGAAGGGCTAAAGTCTTGCTCTAGGTCGTGGGTCTGCAAGGACCCATGTTTTGCCTTTTCCGAAGGACTAGAGCCCTGCCGTAGATCGTGGGTCTCCAGGGACCCATGCTTTTGCTTTTTTTTTTTCCTGAAGGAGTAAAGCCCTGCCCTTGGTCACAGATCTTCATGGACCCGTTTTTTTTTTTTTTTTTTTTTTTTTTTTTTTTAACGTGAAGGAATTAAACCTTGCCTAGGCTTTGGGTTTTTGGTTTTTGTTGTTGTT
>JADBJO010003305.1:0-60000 GCA_016801955.1 Conus betulinus
GAAATACCATAGCAGGACTGTATTATAACATCTCCATCTATTTCATTTGTTGGAGGGCTGTCCTGGACAGGAGTTCTGTTGAATGGATCCCAGGTGAGTGAAGTGTTGAACAGATTCCAGCTTCTGACCTTGGTCAGTTATTTGTTTTTTCTTTTTTTTTTTTCCCCCCTTTTTTCTGCGAACGCAGGCTGGATACTCCTACGGACACTCCCTGTATAGACAGGCAAGGATTAATCCCATCTACCAATAAAGGGAGTGGATTTTTGTGTGTATGACCGTTCTTTATCCCGCCATTCAAAGGCAGCCATGCTCCAGCTTCGGGGAAGGTACATGCTATGTGTAACATGTCATCCATACCAACGGCCAAACTGGCCTTCTTTCCCAGAAGTTGCTGATAGGATTTCACATGTGTGCAAGATGTTACGCGAGCGTTCACACACGGAACCTCGTTTATAGTCTCATTCAAAGGACTGTATGGGAAATGGAGTCAGAAACCAATGTAACCTCAGAGGGGAAAATGCCCATGTACCGAAACAGCCCAATGGAGATTCGAACCCGCAACCCCAAGGATCACCAAGATTACCAGTCCGGCGCTCTACCACTGAGCTATCCCAGCCTCTTTTCCCTAACTAATATTAGCAGCGGCGCCGCTGCTCATTCTAATCCACTGTCCACAGCCACACCCAGACCCATCCCTCCACAGCCCCAGGTCACGCAATCCACTGGGAGCAGTCAATGTCACGTCATCATGTGGCAGCCCCAAGAGAACGCAATGCACTGCTGCCGAGTCACTTTGGTGGTGTTCAGTGGTGTCTGTTCTGATCCAACGTGCACAGGACACCACCTACTAAGCTCCCCTCCCAACGACAATGATTGCAAAGTAGCGGAGCCAGCGTGGGTGAGCTGTCGCTGTGGAGGACGCCACCAAGTCTGTCCATCTGCCCAGCGACAGTCCCCATGAATCTACCCTCACGGTTGGCCCTGACAGAACCAAACCAACGGTACAGACGTGGAGAAGTAATGGAAACTGAATTTACTAGATGTGAACAGGGCATGAAGGGCTACAGAATTTGAGGCGTTTTCTATGTCGATCTAATAAGATGAAGACGATGCTACGGATTTCCATTCATGTCTGAGACTGCATAACAGGGCTGTACTGTGCGCGCTTACTTTCACAATCATTATGTCCTGGCGTCAACCAGACTGGAGACATACAGACACCCGCAACGTTGGTCAAGACATTTGACCGGGTCTCTAAGAGCTGCATCCGTTACGTGGATGAAACTCGACTGTGTGATCCCACTCTTCTCGCTTGAGCCCATAGCAAACTTAACTGTGAGAAGGAGTATGTCAGGGAAGAAAAATTCCACAAAATCAATGGATATGACTGGCATCGAACCCAGGACCTCCCAACCGTGAATTCGCGACACTGACCGCTTAAAACCGCAGCAGCTGGTAGTTGTATGAGTAGCGATGGTCTTGTGGCTGGCCACAAACTTGGTTGTTCTGGTCGCTGATTTCCACGCCATGGCTCGTTGATGTTTCATCCTAACGTTCAATAAGCCTGGCGAGGTCTTGTTCACAGTCTGTCAGGCCATCGACGTCACGTGAAAACCGAAGGTTTGTGATGGTTCTGGCTCCAGTGATGACTGCGCTAACGTGATCTTCGCGTGAAGCAGTCGTGAGGCATTCCAGGAATGAAGGCTGCTTTCGTTTCCATGACCATCAGTTACGTCATTCACAGCAAGCTTGCCTCCACAGGAAACACGCCGTATCCGTTTGTTCTAGTAGGATCAGCTCAAGTAGGCAGCATGTAGGACTATAAGATGTCCACTCATTTCAACATTGATAACGTTAGCGAAAAGTGCGACAGAAGGAACCGAGTGAACATTTCCCTTAAATCAGTAACATTAGTCTAAGTATTGCAAAACGTAGCACTGTAATGTAACATGTTCATTTATCATGTGTCAACGTACGCTGCAGGCCTGTGTGCAACATCACCAAACAGCTCTATAACTGTAGTTGAACCACTGTTGCAGAACTCTAATATTTCCGTTTATTTTAACGTTAGAAATATTAGTAAAAGTACCGCAGCACGACCATCAATTTCATTTCGTTTTAACAAGAGTCGAAGCAGGCCCCACTGCAGCGACCGGCAAATTTCCATTTACTTTTAACGTTGGTCGAAGTACCACCGCAGGACGATGTAACATTTCCATCAACTCTACGATTCGTCATTCAAACTGTACAGTTCTAGCGCAGGGCCAAATGTGTGTAGCAAGAAATGACCAAAACGCAATGAGCGCGATTCCGAAACTTGATTAACGCATTTACATTTGAATTCTCGTCTTCCCCACACTTCCAGCACAAATATGCAGAACGACTTGCAGATTAATTACTTAACAGTTCGCTAAACAGCCCAGTTCTGAATTTGAATTGACAACTTCGGTGTTCCTAACTTTTTGCCCTGTTTTTCTTTTCTTTTCTTTTCTTTTTTTTTATCCTCATTCAGCGAACCCTCTCGCCTCGTTCATTCAAAATCGCTGCACGTAATGCATGACTGAAAGTTTTATGGCTGGAAACATGGTCGGATGCTGTTGTTTGCCTCTGTGAGCGGTCTGTGGTGGCCAGCAACGATTATATGTCATGTTATGTGCCGTCGGCGCAGTATCGGATGTAAACATCAACATTTAAGCAGAACAGGGGTACGAAGGACTGCATTAGGATGATTGTTACTCTCGTCTCTGTGTGTGTGTGTGTGTGTGTGTGTGTGTGTGTGTGTGTGTGTGTGTGTGTGTGTGTGAGAGAGAGAGAGAGAGAGAGTATGAGTATGAGTGTGTGTGTGTGTGTGTGTGTGTGTGTGGTGTGTGTGTGTGTGTGTGTGTGTGTGTGTGTGTGTGAGTGTGTGTGTGTGTGAGAGAGAGAGAGAGAGAGAGAGAGTGTGGAGTGTGTGTGTGTGTGAGAGAGAGAGAGAGAGAGAGAGAGAGAGAGAGAGAGAGAGAGAGAGAGAGAGAGAGAGAAGCAGTGGGCAAGTCCTTTAGGTCTGAGATAGAGGCAGATTCGCAGCAGCTCAGTCGGATCAGCATTCGTGTGCAGACAGGATTTAGGGGAGGGGGTCAGGAGCATCACCCCCACCTCGCCACCCACCATGCTGCCCACCATTTCGCTTCCCTCTCCAAGAGTTCTCGAGGCCCCTTTTCTCCCCGTCCCCCGCGGGACCAATTTTGAAAAAAAAAAAAAAAAAAAGAAGAAAGAAAAAGTAAGCGGGCCTGAAAATCACATTCCGAAAAACAAAAAGCAAAGCGCGACGAAAAATCATCACAGAAGGGTCTTTCATCTCTTTACATTGTTTTTTGTTCGTTTGTTGTCGGGTTTTTATTTTGTTGGTGCTGTTGTTGTTGTTGTTGTTGTTGTTGTTGTTTTTCCTCCATGATTACCGACCCGCACAGAAGGGTCGAACAGAATTTTTCAGTCATTCTATTCCAGCAATAATCCAAGCTGGCTTAATAAAGAATACAGTAAAGTTAGATGATTTTCAAAATACTAGTTTTATCAAATGGAAAGATAATACAGTTAAGTTAGATGACTTTCAAAATACTGGTTTTATCAAATGGGAAGATTTTTTTTTAGTTTGTTATCGTCAGTATTGTTTTTTTTTGTTTGTTTGCTTGTTTCTTCTAGATTTATCGAACGGATCAGGCGAAAATAATGGCCATAACAACATTATTTCTCCAGCATGTCATTGTGGGAACAAATAGAGAAACGCCTAAAAGGCCAGTGTGGCTCCAAGAAGTGCTGTTCTCAACCGCCGTACAATCCTGCCTCACCACTGGAAGCCTGTATAGGCTAGAGAACTGGGTGCAGGCACGCACGGGGTGTTCTCTTCAGACGGATTTCAGTGGGAGATAACATTCCAGCAAGACCCAAGCGAACGGTTAGGCCTACACTCAAACGAGTCGAAGGGCCGTGGGACGCGTCGACCATCACTTTAGCGTGAAGACTGGTCGTCCAACGGCCTGAAGAGAAACAACAATCGATGAAAGCAGCCCCCAGCTACAATCATTTTTCTGATAGGAAACTTCCTAACAGGAGATAGGAAACTTCGTTGCAGCTCGGACCAACGCCCATCTTTGATTGGGCCGAGCGTCAGAGGTGAGTGGCCACACGCCACAATTGTACCCTTTGCCAAAACGCTCCTTCTCCCTCTTCTCTTCTACCCTGCCGCGTGCACACACACACACACACACACACACACACACACATGTAAACCTCCCCTTGTTCCTACTGTAAAGAAACGCACAAGGGGAGATCGGGTTCGGGAGAAAGTTGAACTAGGTTCATCCAAAAAACAAGACAAATGAGACAGGCCCAATGAAGATTTTCTTTCTTTTAATTTGGTCTGCAGCTTTTTGTGCATAAAAGGGCTGGTGACAATGCCCAGCAAAAAGGAAAACAGATGGTAAAGCAAAAAAAAGAAAGGTAAAACTAAAGCGAAAAGAAAAAGGGAAGTAGGAAAAGAAAAAGGTACAAGTAAAGAAAAAAGAGCTCTAGCAACCGTGGCCTGTAAATAAAAATGCAAACGAACGTAAACCACAGACGCATCTTACACCATTGCATAGTATAGTTCACATACATCCGAATCATTGCACAAGTTCTTCAACGTGACAGAGAAACATCATTTAGCAAAATTTTAGAAGAGTGGGGGTTAGTTGCCGCCAAGGACATTGACAAAGTACAGGACACTTGGGTGTCCTGTCCTGTACTTTGTTTGTCAATGTCCTTGGCGGCAACTAACCCCACACTCTTTCTAAATTTTGCTTCGTTTCTCCGCCATCAGTCACTCCATTTTGAATCATTTAGCAAAATTAGGAGATTAGGTCAGTTTCAGGGATAAGGTATCCCTCATTCTGACTGCGAGCCAGAGCCAGGAGACGCATAATCAGGAATGTGCCATACTATGGTATTCAGAACCATAGGTTCAACCACTATAGCTCTTTTAGTCTCTTGCATTGGATTTGCCCAGAGGTTATCAACAATGATAACCTATCCAAACAAGAACTAACTGAGGGACAAAACGACCACTCTGAAACCAGGGTGAACCTAACCTCAAAGACACGGTTCAACCCTGTGCTGCCCTAAATCGGAACAGCAGCTTCCAATTATGTGGGATTCATGTCCCTAACACAATTATTCCATCTCATTCCATGTGCTCCATCATAACTGCTGATCACTTCGCTTCTATAACTAAGCAACATGGGATAACAGACTGCATCCCCAAATTACAACCAGTCAGAGGAATCGACAGTGAACATAATCAAGTGCAACACTTCGACTCATAAAATGAAAAAACATGAAACAGCAACAAAGAAATATGCGAATTTCAGTTGGCATTAAAGGCAAACAGCCTAATATAGGCAACAAGCTTGTAACCTTCATCATGTAAATATGGGAGACAGATACATATAGCCGGTATGGTGACACGTTCTTTGAGAAAAAAGAATATGCTCAGGAGAGAGAGAGAGAGAGAGAGAGAGAGAGAGAGAGAGAGAGAGAGAGAGAGAGAGAGATCTACGGCTTATCGCTCCGGTCAAAAAGCAATGCAAAATCATCTATTCCAATAGCCCATAACTGGATGCCGAAGTCCGTTTTGAGATGTATGTTTACTATATTTACTACGTTTAGGATCGACCGGTACTTCCGAAGCGTACGGGCGGGAAGGCTCGTGTGTCAGCCGCTTAAGTCAATACACACAACAATATTACCTTACTGGCCTCATTTAACGACCCATGTCTCAACTGCTCAATTATAAAATTCTAGAACCACTACTAATAATCTGTCTATTACATCACTATACTATCTGCTTATTCACTTATCATTTAACACATTACAATAAACATAACAGTTATAAGGACTCCATAGCTTCTGTATTTTATTTAGATTGCTCATTTTCTATTGTCACAGAACATCATCTAACTTCGTTTTTTTTTTTTTTTTTTTCATTCACGTATTATCCAGTCGTGCACTTATAGCACGTTCCATTGATGGTGCACATGCCTTTTTTACAGATAGATTTTTACTTAAGGCAAAGCATTCTAAATGCCAACTTGCATTTTCAACCATAATTTTATAAGCAAACTGACTCTATGCAAGCGTGAAATAACCTGTACATCTGCCTATTAAATTTCCGAAGATGCTGACCAGCGATTGTCCGAATACCTAACTGAATTTCTATCCTGCACAGACCCATCAGTCCTTAATCTACACATCTATGCACAGCATGGAGACTACATCTTTATCTAATTGCTCAAAAATATAAACAAAATATTAAAATAGCTCATTTATTAACCAAGAAATCCAGTCAGCAATTAAGTAAGTCTTTCCTTCCAATGTATTCATACATATAAGCAACCAAATATGAACTCGACTTCTAAAATAATTCAAAATCTTAGTGCTCAATAAAAACCTATAGAAAACCCAAAAGGTCAAGAATACAAAGCATGGAACAATCAATTCTCATTTCATGATAACAATGGAGTATGGTCAACTGTCTAACATATACACATAGCAAAATACAAAGTACATAGTACTTAGATGCACTGCCAGAATACAGAAATGAAAAAAAATGCATAAACTTACATTTCTGGTGCCATCAGAACACCATCACCGCACTTCACAGAATAAGGTGTAGTCCTCTCTGTTTGAGATTTGGGGCCTGACTCAGTAAATTCCCAACCTCCAACGCTTCTCTTGGCGCCACCTAGGGACGCCATCCACTCGGATCCCTATGCCTCATGAATATTTATAAGGGTCTTACATGTTTAAACAGCAGCTATTAACTGCAAACTTCATATCACCTACATGTCCCTCTAACCTAAGCATACAACATCTTCTCAAACATTGCGTGATCCTAGGTCTCACAAGTTTGAATTAAGGAAATAGTAAGCAGAACTATTAACTTAAAATCTCCCTGGTTGAGCAATACCCTAAATAGTAAGCCCCTCCCACAACTACTGGTCTCCCTTGGTAATTGGGGTTGGCACATCTGTGGCACCGCCATAAACTTTCCCCGGTCTCTTCCCGGTCTAGCCGAGAGTATTCCCTCTTTGGAATTACCGCCCCCCCCCTCCCTCCCCCCCTCCCCCCCCCCCCCCCCCCCCCCCCCCCCCCCCCCCTCAGCCCCCCCCCCCCCCCCCTCAGCCCATCCGGGTCATCAGACTACCTGCCTTGGTTGATTTATACATCAACCGTGGCACTCCTCAGTGATAGCACACAAAAATCTCTGGTACACCATAGGCGGTGTACACACACACACACACACACACGAAGCCACGGCCACAGGATCACGAGTCAGGGTGGCATTGACCTTACCAGTGTGCGAGCAAACTCCAAAGAAACATGAGCCAACGCTGCTCTGACAATAAAGCTGACTATCTGCGCGCGAACACAGAACCTCTTGAACTTCCTGAGATCTACAGACTTTGCTTCAGAGGCAACCGGTCCTTTACGGCTTTCCGGCTCGTAGAACGTTAGCGGTTTCCGGCCATAGAACAACGACGGCCTCTTGCTAAAGGACTTTCGGCAAATAGTACGTGAGCGGCTCTAGGCCTATATCCACCTTGTTAATCTCACGTGCATTGCAAAATGTTTTCCCTGTAATAATCTTGACACTGTAAAAGTCTTCGGATACAACTTTGAACAAAAAAATCTTCATATAAGTCTACGTTTAAATATGTGCGCGTGTTTTTCCCCCTTAAAACAAACAAAAAATAAAGACGAAAACAGAAACCACCCAACCAAGCAACCAAACAAGCAAGAAGAGGATGAGGGTTGTTATAATTATTTGAACAAAAATCCAGTACACTGTTTCAATTTCTGTCACACTGAACAGTACGTGTTAAAGAGTGTTTTTCAGTAGTGTTAAATTACAAAGTATCAGCAATCGATTCTGTTTCCTGGACTGAGTTCGAGTGGGATGACCGACTTTCAGAAAATAGCGGATTGAGGCAGCTATGTTGAAGCAGACCTCAGGGAAAGCTGGCGGGGGCTGCTGGAACATGTTATTCGTCGGTTCGCTCCTTCCCTGTGGCTCTACTATGAGCGTATTGCTCAATGGAGGCAGACACTAGCGAAGCGTTTGTCTCGTGACTGTGGGCCACCAGTCGTTGATGTGAGTACATGGCCGGCTGTTTCGGCTTTCGAGTGTTTTGATTGTTCACGACGTCAGCGTTTGGGAGTAGGACTCCACAGCGTTCGAGTGCCAACGTTCGCGCTGGTGAAGTAGTAGTATTCGTGCTACGTCCAGGAGGTCCTAGTGCACAGTTCGCGCTTGGTATGGCCAGGGTCTTTGGCGTTTCGTGATCGAAGGCTGGTGTGGGCCAGTGACGGCTGCTGCTGGCAAAGTCCTAGTTCAGAGCCCCCCCCCCCCCCTCCTCCTCCTCCCCCCCCCCCCTCCTCCTCTCCCCTCCCCCCCCCCCCCCCCCCCCCCCCCCCCCCGTCCTTCGCTTTTGATGTGTTCGTCCGTCTGTTTGTAAGTGTGTTTCCGTGAGGAGACTGGGAGGGAGGGGGGAGGGGAAGGTGATGGAGGATGTGCTCTCCTTCGTCATTTCCGTCTTTGTTGCCTTGTTCGTGACGTTCGTGACGTTGGTGGGGGCTGTGTCACTAGTATCCCTCTTACTGTTGGAGCCTCACCCGTCTTGTGCTCTGTTGTGCGGACTCCACCTTGGTGGATGGAAGGCTTGTCGTGGTAGACTGTTGAAGCGTGTCCGGAACAGACCCGCCTATGTGCTGGTTCCCCGTGAAGAGAAAGAATCCTACCCCGTCCTTACAAAGCGCAGAAGTTGAGTGGAGAGCTATTCAGGGTATTTTCCCAAAACCCTGGACGGCTGGGCAAACACCTGGCAGTGTTCGCAGCTTGTGTGTGAGAACCAGTCATCATCGCAGCTTGTGTGTGACACTCAGTCATCATCGCAGCTTGTGTGTGACAATCAGTCATCATCGCAGCTTGTGTGTGAGAGTCAGTCATCAAATCAAGCAGAGTTTGTGAAAAAAAAAAAAAAAAGGATTCGACTGTCCTAGCATCACTCTCAACGGTCCCCTCAAAGTTTGCATGTGCACCTGACCGTTATGAAACACAATCCAAGCTGATGGAATGTGCTGATTTCTTACTGTGAATGCACTCAGACGTTTTAAATTTGAGTTGCGGAGCTGGTCAAAGCTGACGGTAAGTCGAGGGTACATTTTCCTAACTGAATCAGAATCTCACCACCATCCTTCTCCTCCTCTTCCTCCTCCTCTTTCTTCTTCTTCTTCTTCTTCTTCTTCTTCTTCTTCTTCTTCCCCCTTTCCTCCTCCTCCTTCTCTCTTCTTCTACCTTCCTTCTTCTTCTAACAGTGGTCACAGTTGAAGTTTATTACATTGTTGCAGTACAGGCGCAAAGAACGTAGGATAAAAACAGAAGTGACATGAAGGGGGATCGTCGGGTCATGGGTACTAGGTGCCGTCCCAATGAAGCATCTGTTAAAAGGCCTGCACTGCCTCTTGAGAGAGAGAGAGAGAGAGAGAGAGAGAGAGAGAGAGAGAGAGAGAGAGAGAGAGAGAGTCCCGCACTGTTCTGGACAAGAGGACTTGCACAACATTGTCTCTCATGCCTGTCTACAATTAATTCTCATGCCGTCTGGCATGTACTGCACCCGGGTGGCACTCTGTACCGGCGTTGCAGGACAAAATGTCACCTCAGTGAGAATGTCACCGTGGTGCCTTCTTCACATTCTGTACCGACGTTGTAGGACAAAATGTCACCTCAATAAGAATGTCAACGTAGTACCTTCTTCATATTTTGTACCAATGTTGCAGGACAAAATGTCACCTCAGTAAGAATGTCGCCGCAGTACCTTCTTGACATTTTGTACCAATGTTGCAGGACAAAATATCACCTCAGTAAGAATGTCACCGTGGTACGTCTTCACATTTTGTACCAACAGGCCGCATATTAAATGTTCTCACTGTGGAAGAAATTGCCCCCGTATGTGTGTGTATGGTTTTGAGTCAGGTCTGACTGTATACTTGCGCATATGGGTGTGTGTGTGTGTGCGTGCGTGTATGCGTGCGTGCATGCGTGAGTGAAGTGTGTGTGTGCGTGTGTGTGTGCATGCGTGCTTGCGAGCGTGTGTGCGCATGTGTGTGGTGATAGAGGAGAACGAGATGAAGTAGGGAGATGGTGATTACCAGCAACGTTTACATGTTTGTGGCATTGATGGTGCAAGTTCCCACTGATGTGTAATGAAGAAAATTTGTTCTTCAGTACACACGTGACTTAATTGCCAATCACCTAGAGCAACATTTCGTGCCGTAACGTCGATAGCCTACAAAATGTCTCTTGGGGCGACGTTTTACTGCACGGTGACACGTCGTGCTGCAACATCAGCACAAAATCTCTCCAGGTGATACTGTGCCCCGCAGCAGAATTAGTGAACTAAAGTCCAGGGTTCCAGCAGATCTCTTTAAGAAAAATTCCAGGTCTTTTCCAGGACTTTTCTAGGACTTTTCCAGGGCCATGCTTGTAAACTTTAAGGAGTAACGCATCTAACACAGGAAAGTAAAGTAATGAGTATGCTAATGTCAAAGCAGTCTGATTATTTTAAGCTAAAAAAAAAAAAAAAAAAAAAAAAAGCCATGCACACACACACACACACACACACACACACCCCCCAAAAGTTCACATGCAGAATTCAAACAAGGAAAATGTCATATCAATCCAGCGACAGACAACCGGTGGAATGATCGTCTGCTGTGATCGTGATGTCATGGTCAACAAATCGGAATTTTTCATTTAAAGTTATTCTCTTCGACCGAATATATATATATTTTTTTTTTTGAGGAGAACATTTTTTTTTTTTTTTTATCTCGTTGGCTTGAGAATAAGAATATGGTCAGCAGGTTTAGAACGTTCCAGGACTTTTCCTAGGGGTTGGGGACCTGTACTGTTTTTTCCCTTCACTTTTCCAAGCCCTGGGAAAAGGTCTTGCCAATTTTCCAGACTTTTCAAGGTTTCCAGGACCTGTGCGAACCATGTTAAACATTCTCTTGGCACCAAACACGGGAGGAGGGGGGGGGGGGGGGGGGGGGTGCATCAACAGACTGAAATGAGAGTCGGCAATTTACACAGGTGTGTGTCAGCTCGTTCTTACAGGTATAAAGAACAGTATACATTTTTTTTTTTCTTCTTTTTAGACACCAGCGGTTTGACCACCAAGGTTCCTGATATCGCCGTTTACACGAGGAAACGAGACCCAATCTCAGTTTAGGGCTCCTTGAATGGAAGAATTTGTTTTTGTTTTTGTTTGTTCTCTAAGAGAAGCTATAATTTTCTCGCTTAAAAAAAAAAAAAAAAAAAAAAAAAAAACCTATTCCAAGAAAAACAAATCAATCTCATGCAACGAACACAACTTTAATCCTACTTTTACTCCAGATGTCCATGAACATGCAGTTTGTTTTAATCTTGTGTTCAATAAAGAGCAAAGAATGCTTGGATCTGGCGTGATGACCTGATTCAGAAGCTGAAACTATTGTCACGGTTAGTTTGAGGTGTATGTGTGTGTGTGTGTGTGTGTGTGTGTGTGTGTGTGTGTGTGTGTGTGTGCGCGCGTGTGTACATGTGGTGTGTGTGTGGCATATGCGCGCGCGCGCGAGCATGTGGTGTACACGTATCTCTGGCATTGATCTATCGACTCTGCAAAAGTGTGTGCGTGTGTGTGTGTGTTGTGTGTGTGTGTGTGTGTGTGTGTGTGTGTGTGTGAGAGAGAGAGAGAGAGAGAGAGAGAGAGAGAGAGAGAGAGAGAGAGAGAGAGAGAGAGAGAGAGAGAGAGTAATTCTTTCGCTCTTTCATTTCTCACAGTTCAAAGAAGATACTTTTAATAATAATATTCATACTTTCAAAAATGTTTAAAACTATTAGCTCCAGTCACTGTTAAGTCTGTATTGTATAACTGTGATGCATCTGTGTTGTGTTGCACAATTCTGAATTTGTATGGCATTGTCTTCCTTTTCTAAATCGTGGCTCCTCTCTTAGGCTACAACCTTTATGACATAAATTTAGACCAAGTGCGACACTTATCGATTTCGTTTTATCTTTACGACATAAATTTGACCAAGTCCGACACTTATTTTTCGTTTTTATGACATAAAATTTGACCAAGTCCGACACTTATTTTTCGATGACTTCGAGTTGTATCTTTTATGACATAAATTTGACCAGGTCCGACACTTATTTTTCGATGACTTTGAGTTGTATCATTTTCTTATAAAGATTTCTCTGAAGCTGCAGCTGCTCCTGTGGGCAATTTTTTTTTTCTCTCTCCATTTGTTCAAAAAGAAGATCAGATGCAGAGGACGAGATGCTGTAGATTTTCCATTCTGGTCACAGACTGACCTTCAGGACTGTGTACTCTATGCGTTCTTTCATAATACATCCCGGCATCAACCAGGCCTGAGTGATACAGGCACCTGTGGTGTGGTCAGAAGACTTAGTTGCATTAACAGAAAAAACGTCTCAAAACAACTGGATGAAAATCGATGATGTTGTTCCAGACATTCTTTTGAGCCAACAGCAAAACACATTTAATTTTTGGTAGGTGCAGGCCAGCCCCCCAAATTCCCACAAATGAATGTCTCCGAGCGTGCTTGAACCCACTACCTCTTAGTCTGTGACGCTAACCACTACACTATAGTGGCCAGTTCATGTTTTTTTTCAGCCTGTCACAATCGGCTTATTCAAAGAGAATTGGCGCGAGACCTCTTTTCATGTTTCGTCATGGGCATTAACTCTTTCTGCCGGCACATCACCTATGGTCGGCCACACACCACAATCAGAAATTTTGCGCGTTAAAACACTACATAATCCATGTAAGCATTTTACCGTAAAAATTTGAGCTGGCATTTCGTGTGTTAAAACTGATACTTGATCAAAAGAACAACTCCCCACCAACTACTTCCCTTGCTTAGGGGGATCTTCACGGATGAAATCAGAATTAACTTTTCAAATACATGGCCTTCCCCTTGCTTGACACACATTTCAGGCCTTTGCTCACATCTGTGACCCTATCTTTGCGCCAGCCCCAAAGAGCACAAAATAGTGCCATTCCTTTGATTATAATCAGTCTGCTTGGAAGCACCTGGCTAGTACTTGATGGACATATGAAAGATGAGGAGAATCAATGTTCAGATACAAGAAACATTTTTTGAAACAATCCAGTTGCACCACTCTATAAAAATACTTTATGCCTTAAGCAAGGCTTTGGCGCATTAATTTTTGGTGTGTGCAGCCTGTCTTGCCTTGATTAAGTGAATTTCAAATGGCTTGGATGAGGTTTTTCTCTCGTTGTTTATCCTGATGCCAAGAGCCAATAAAATGATACAGCCAAGCGATTTTTAGATGAGTCATAGAGACGATCTTAGCAAATAACTCTAAAAATATAAAAACAAACGTCATATGAATTTATGTAGTTGTAAACAATATTTGACTATGACAGTCAAGTTCAGTTGGATTTTATGGCAAATGTAATCAGAATCCATAGCTTCCGCTTTTCTTATGCACCTAGTTTTGTTCGTCCTCTGTGATTTGTACAACTACACAGATGTAACATTTTTCATTCCTGGATCTTCTTCTCTCTCATTTGCTCTGTGTGTGTGTGTGTGTGTGTGTGTGTGTGTGGAGCATTTATCTTTTTCAGTACAAGAGAAAAGAATGACCACATAATCATACACATCTGATTTCATGTTCTAATGCGTAGTAATTCACAGGCGAGTGAAAAATACAAATCCAACTGAACAAAACACATTACTACTCACACCCAAAGTGTAATGACTGGCTGTTCTACATGAGGACAGATTTTATCATGGTAACTTAATGTAACGATAAACTATTTCTATCACCTGTGGTCAAGATTTTGCCAGTATCCAAGCAACAACTTCCGTACCTGTCATCACAGTATTGAACTTTAACTGCAGGTACTGACAACCTTTGAAGTCGCAAAGATTGAACAGAGGTCTGAAGTCTCTCTCCTTTTCAGGAAATCATGTTGGCCAGCCCAACCTCTGTTGCCAAAAATGTAACGTTTGGGAGCATTTCTCCTCTTTGATTGCCACAGCGCTCCAGGCCACTTCATTGAAAGGTTTCTTAATTGGAAGCCTACGACTTCACATCAGGTGAGCCTTAATTTTGATTTTGGCAGGGCTAACTGCAAGAGCGCGACAATCTTGAAAACTCAGCACAATTTTCGTAAATGTAATCTAAATTTGAAAAAAAAGAAGAAACAATATGGTTTTCGTGTGAAGTATGATTTTTGGTGTGTGTGCGCACGCGTGCATGTGTGTGTGTGTGTGAGAGAGATATGGAGCTTTGAAGTGTATTTTTTGTAAGCAGAGTACAAAAATACACGCAACACGCTGGGTGCACAGGTCTGACAGGCAAGTCAACGATGAAGTTTGTAACCCCACTCACACACTTTCGAACTCAAAAAGCCCATAAAGTCATATTTCACATTTATTGTCTTCTTTCACCAAAAATACCTGGACAAGATACACAGAGTGGGTTTACACAGTTCCTTGGGAGGAATTCAGGGGGAAAAAGGAAAGAGGAGGAAAATTATGACAGCACAGGATGCTGACTCCAGCAAAAATTACTAAACACATTGACAGAAAAACTTGGGAAGAATGCACATGGGAGGGTGTGCTGGGGGGGGGGGGGGGGGGGGGGGTAGGGTAGGGGGAGGTGGAGATAGGAGGAAGTGGATGTGTTGGGAAGGGACAGGGGGAGAGGAGGGGTCATGTACATACAGCAAATCACCCATTCTACAAACATAATTCTTGGCTCTCCAATGATTTTGATTTCAACACTTCTCGTTTCGAAAGAGGTGTTTCTGTTGTTCAAAACATGTACTTCTATTTCTTTCCTTTTGATCCAAATGAGGAAAATGACCGTTCCTGACTAAATGCATGCAAAGTCATCGGCAGACGTTTTTTTTTTTTTTTCCTGAGGATGGAAAGACAGAGCAAGAACTTTTATGTGTGACCAGAAATAAGTGGGGGGAGAAAAAAAAAAAATGAAATATATCAGTAACCGAAAACTGGCACCTGTGTAAAAAATTCTGCAAAGAATGTATACCAGTCTATGAATCCGAGAACCATTCTTTTAACCATCTGCCTGGAAAAATATGACCAATTTATAATAAAATTCACTGACTAAAAAAACATATCTTGTTTCAACCAAAGATTCAGTGGATTGTAAATGAACACAGAAACTGAATCAGAGGTACGTACGTCCTTAAAGCTTTCTTTTCTCTCTTTCTCTTACTTCGATACAAATAATTACTCCCATAAAGCATCTCTCATCTCTTTCTCTTTTTTATTGACACAAATAAATATGTAAATATATGTATGTGAGGCTACATATAACTGGCAGAGGGAGATAAAACTTTCTCGTGACTGGTGTGCTCACTGTAGGTGGCGCTTATCTGTCGGTCATTCCTGATTACAGTCGTTACCAGCAACATTTGTTCGCTGAACACACTTTGAAAAACTGTGCCGCCTCTTTACACAATACCACATTGAAGTAGACGTTTGAAAAAAAAAAAAAAAAAAAAAAAAAAAGAAAAAGACAACAAATTCCCACTCCCCCACAACATGAATGAAATTGCTTCACAATAAATCACCACACTGAACAATAGAGCGATAAAAGGGTGAGGACAGACAGGGAGGAGGATATGTGAGAGGAGAGGGAGGGGACGAAGAACAGTGAGGGAAAGGGGCGGAGAGAGGGAGAATGGCGGTGACGAAATGGGAAAGGGGACACTGTTTCAAGAAGCATTCATTACAAATTTATAAAACGAAACTAAGCAAAACAAAAACCTTGTTTTAATTCCAAAACAAAAAAAAAGAACAGTCGTCTCCTAGGACATATTCTTTGATGGTCTATTCAGATTCATCCCTCTTCTCTCGTTCTACATTTACCACGGTCCACATCCATACATACTGTTTCCACGATCAAAGATTTCTAGACAACAAACTGAGAAAAGTCCATGGTAATCTGTTTGTCTCAGAACATCAAACATTGATCAAAATGGCAAACAATTGCAAAGGGTGAAACATCAATGTGAACCTGTGTGTGTGCGTGCGTGCGTGTGTGCATGAGTGTGTGTGTGTGTGTGTGTGTGTGTGTGTGTGTGTGTGTGTGTGTGTGTGTGTGTGTGTGTGTGTGTGTGTGTGTGCACAGAGAGAGAGAGAGAGAGAGTGAGCAGAGACGGATATGGTCACAATTGTTCAAAAAAGATGGGGAGGGGCAGAGGGGGGGAGGGGCACATGCTCCACACTCTCATGACTGTTCCTTGCTGAACAAGCTACCATGCGTTTGCCTAACTATATCTAAGACTTAAAACCATCTTTTGTTTGTAAATCTCATCTGAACTCAACAATTTTGTTTGCACAGATAGGAGTGGAGTTGCTTTGATCTGCTGGTTGTCATCCAATTCTGGCAGTATCTTTTCAAGGGAAACAACTCATCCTCACATCCAGCAAAATGCAACTCTGGTTCTTGAATGAGCTAGAATGTCAGATCTACAGAGCTGGGAAAACTTCCAACAGGCTACAATCGATCTCAGCAATCTATCCTAAACGTCACCTATTTACTTCCATAGTACTGGGAGTTTCAAATCTTCAGGCCATACTGAATTTCTAATGAATCGTGAGAGCAAATTAAGGTCAACCAACCACAAAGTCATTTCTAACAAGCACACCTTTTGACCTCTGTGTGTGTGTGTGTGTGTGTGTGTGTGTGTGTGTGTGTGTGTGCGCGCGCGCATGCATGCATGCGTGCGAGTGTTTTGTGTGTGTTTGATATTCTCTTTGAACAAACCTAAACAGATCCAAAAGCATACCGAGAAACCCCTTTTCCACGGAAAATTTGGGGCTGTTTGGATATATGCAACTGAACGATCACTGATCAGAAATTAAAACAATGAGTAATTACGATCACTTACACTGCAAATACAAAGCGGAAAACCTTGATGAATTAACACCTCATTCAACAAAAAACAGCTTTGATGGTTCTGTGCCAGTATGTGCCTTTGATTTCTGTGAAATCTACAAAATAACGACTTTGGAAACACTGTCTTAGTCCAACATTGTAAAAAAAAAAAAAAAAAAAAAAAAAAAAACCCAAAATCCTCGCTGTCTATCCTTCATACATTTCACATTTATATCTCATGCATACAACATTCCTAATTATGTGCTATTTGTACTTTACACACTCTATACAGAGCAACTGAATGAGTTTGGAAACAGAAATCTTAAACAAAGCAAGCTCACACATTATTTATATTTTCTGTTTATGTGAAATGGACAATATGTGCACATTTTCAACTCAGAAAAGTTGATTTTAATCAGTTCACAGCTATAGCTATTGAGTCTGGTAATTTTACTAATTATCCAGAGCAGATTTTTCCTGCCTATGATAATGGCTGAAACCCACTAGACAACTAGACAGACTGGGTTTAGGCCTGGCTTGTTATGTTACAGTCAGCAAGGACCGGCATGGATCTTTTCACACAGCATCTTGGGAATGATGGCAGCTGCCAAGACTGGGAGCGTCTCAGGTGAGAATTAACCAGCCAAAGAACCAAAACTCGCTCTGGCAAACCCAAGCCACGTGAAAATTCTTACCTCAAAGAAAAAAACGTTTCTTAAAATTCTCTTCCATGGACCAGGTACCCTCTCCAACAGGGAACCAAAGTACATGCGCACTTAAAAGGGCACAAAAAACACAAACTAATTTTTCTTGGCGGATTAATTTTGCGGTACGGCCAACAAAATGGTATCTACACAGTACATAGCTGCCAACATTTGAGAAGCAAAATCGATCATTTTGATGCGAGGGAGCGGTTGGTTTTGGGGGGAGAATTCGCCTCCCTCTGGGGAAGTAATGGCATTAGTTGTCAGCGGGCGCCGATGCATTCTACCAAATGCGAGGAGAATACCTGGCGTGAACTTGGACAGGACCATGTGGATAGCAACAAAACTTAAATCTTTTTCCCCCTTTCTAGGCACACCTTCCCTATCTGTTTCAAAACCGAGTACAAACTTTGATGTCAATGGTGATTTTGATACTGAGGTATGGATTCCGTGAATGATAACAATGACTATTTAAAAAAAAAAAAAAAAACATCCTTAGCAATGTCTGTGGCTGGCAGCTATATACACCTACCTCATAGCAAGACACGATTCATATTCAAAACGTCACTCTCTGACAACTGTCACTTGTCTGACTGGACAACAATAGTCATTAAAAGATGGGGGGGGGGGAGAGATTCAACACACACGCACGAAAGATTACAACCTTGGAGACAATGTCTAAATGGTACGTGTATGTATGACGACAGAAAAACACTACGAGACGTGACAATTATTTCGCTGGAGCTGGCGACTGTGCAGATGCTGCTGCATCAGCTCCTTCACTTGGAGTTGCTGAACCTGAAACATGCAAGAAAAATAGAATCTAAATATGGTCCCGAGAAAAAAATAAATACGAAGATAAAAATGACAAATTTAAAAAAAAAAAAAAAAAAAAAAAAAAAGAAAATCAATGCACAGAAAATAAACTACGAGGGAAATAAGTCACACACACATCTTCTCATCAAAATAATTGTGAAAGAAACAAACTGCACATAAAGTATATTGTTTTGTTTCTCTTGAACAACGACCAAGAAACGTGATTCTTATCTACACACACATTTTCCTGACAATGTATAGCTGAAATATAAATCTTGCGTCTAATCTTCTATTGTTTTAGTCTAAACCATACCCATCATCAGGCTTTCTTCAGCTTAATCATTTTTCTGGAAGCATCACTCGAGCTGGTATTTCACATTCTGTCCTCTAAACCAGGGCTGGACAGCCCATCTGCAAATTTGACTTACTTGCCCTTAACCATGATTGCTGTAAGCTGAGCCACTTGGGGTCATATGATTTATACTGTGATAGGGGGATGACTCTGGGAAGACAGACCTTGGGAGCTGAGACCTGGGGTACTATAAATCTGCAAATGGACTTAGTTATCTCCCTTGGGGTCTGTATGATGGGGTTATACTGTGATAGGGGGATGAAGGAAGACAGACCTTGGGAGCTGAGACCTGGGTACTATAAATCTGCTGGATAGTGATCTCCCTTGGGAGCTGGGAGAGACCTGGGGTACTTAAAAACCTTCTGGATAGTGATCTCCCTTGGGGGTCACATGATTTACACTGTGATAGGGGGATGAAGGAAGACAGACCTTGGGAGCCAAGACCTGGGGTACTAAAAACCTGCTGGATAGTTATCTCCCTTGGGGTCACATGATTTACACTGTGATAGGGGGATGAAGGAAGACAGACCTTGGGAGCCAAGACCTGGGGTACTAAAAACCTGCTGGATAGTGATCTCCCTTCATAAAATGGACCCACAACAGTTTGTAACACAAAGCAGTGGAGAGGATACTACTTCTGGCAGACGGAAGATTTGCTCTACAATGATTTTTTCCCTTTCTAGTCATACATCTGGTTTTGTAATGGTTTCAAGCCCAGTACAAATAAATTTCTCCATCAAATCCCTCATTTTCAAGAACTGTCAAGCTCTTTGCTAATTACTTACACCACAGTCCAAATCTGAAGGATTTTCAACACGACCCCGACATGGGGGGGGGGGGGGGGGGGTCTTCGAAGGTCTCTTACAAACCCTGTCTTTGAAATAATCAGGGATGAGAGAGAGAGAGTGGAAGTCGGGGACTGTGATCGCTGTAAAACATATGAGCAAATACCACAAACATGAAATGCCTACCAAATGAGGGAGATGGAAGCAGCAGGACTGTGAATAAAACTAACATTTTAATGCCAGAAACACATCAAATACATAATGCAGAAGTCTTCTGAGAGAGGACAAACACAGGCCATTTGACCGGTCAACTATTGCACAAACATAACTCTGCAAACAGTACTCTATATGAACAGCACAATTCAGTTATCTCACAAACTTCAAACACCACAGTAATTAAACTGAAAACTTTGCTTTGCCATTTGCAAAATCCAAATCACTTTGAATATCTCAATGCTTAAAACACCTAAATTTGATAAATTTTCCAAACAAGTATACTAGACCTGTACCACATACATACATGCATACACACGCACCCATGTGCTCACACACACACACACACACACACACACACACACACACACACACAAACTCTCACACACACTCTGACACATAAACACACCCACAGACGCAAACATGCACATACACAGTAAGTGCACTTTTACCCCAAAACTGAGAGGATAGGATTTTCTTTTCCAGACATGGCTAATTTTTTTGTATACCAAGTTTCAAATTGGCAGTACAACATTCAGACCAATCAATCCATTCTGGCAAAGTGAAATCTATTTCAGTCCAGTTCTGGGGTATAGTGACTGCATACCAATTACCAAGTTCTAATAAGTTTCATTTTCATGCAGTATAAAAAAAAAAAAAAAAAAGCACTGACGCAACATTTGCACAATCAGTAAATTAAGGGTTTTAGTAGTTAACCGCATCCTTCCATCTGTTAGCGACCAAGTACAGCGCAGGATACTGAGAGAAAAAAAAAAGTTCTGTGACCCATGCGCCCTTACACAGCAGGAATACCATGAAGCGTAACCATAGTGATGGGTTCTCTTCTAGTGCAAGAATGCGACATGCCAAGATACAAGTAAAAAGCTCTCGCCTAATTTGCAAATCCTTTTCCTGGCTCCCCCTCCCCTCCCTCCCCCATCCTCACTTGTCCCCCCCCCTTAAAAACTTCTACCCCCCCTCCCCCTGTCCCTAGAGTAAAAAAAAAAAATCTGAAATCTGCACACTTCTTTCCCCGACCAATTGACCCGAGTCGAGTCAATAAGCTCCACTTAGTCTTTGCACAAACATGACAGCTCCTAGGTCTGCTCTTTGCACAATCCCCAAATACCAGACGGGTCCACTGGAGCAAATTCCGTCCAAAACGAAGAGCAAAACTCAAACACGCCTTGCACGTTAGAGGCTGACACTATCAAAGAGTCCAGATCCATGCAAAGTGCTCCACAGTTAAAACGTATAAAACATGCCGCTGCTGCAAAAGCTTGCTCACAATTCTGCTGGTTACACACTGGGGAACTCACAATACACTCCTGCAACCTGTGCAGGTTCTCTCCATCGAGGACAAAATATGCACTGGCTAGAAAAAGCTCTTCCGCTTGCACGCCACACAGCAATCCATGCTTGCAAATGATGATGGTGATTGGAAAAGTTTCTCTTCCGTTTTGGTCACCTCCCCCTCCCTCTTCCCCTCACCCCTTCCTAGATTTATTCTGCACAGGAACAAAGAGAAGGATGGGAGGGGAAGGGAAGTTAGTAAGAGAGAGAAGGGGAGATGCAGAGGAGAAAGCCTTACAGCTGGGGCCGAGACAGAACAACCTCGGGCAGGCTGTATGCGGGTTAGAATGAATGATGCTGGTTTAATGCCACTACTGGGACATGGAAGATGAGAACAGAGGGAAAAAAAAAAAAAAAGGAAGTAATCCCATGATCTAAAAGTACTCATTCGGTTCAGACTTCTATCTGCATATCTCTTACACACAGACACACACACACACACACATACACACACAAACACACACACATACTCATACTCACACGCACACACAAACACATATACATACGCACACACGCAAGCACACACACACACACACACACACACACACACACACACACACACACTCCTCTCATGCCCAATATACACATCACACAGTTCAAACACTTTTCATAGTTTCACAGTCAAGGACACTTTCCGGTGTGATCCAGACATGCATCTTTTACAGACTGGTAGCAACAATTTGACAACTAATATAACTGCATCCACACCAAATGCACGGGCCTGTTTGACTTAAACTGCACATTTCTGTGACACCTATGGACCCACAGTACAAAGCCTCCGGTCAAACCCACCACACCCACAAGCACCTGCGGGCCCCCCCGACAGCTAACTGATAAACCCCTGTCCTCTTGGTTTAGGACTCCTGGGTTCACTCTCCCCTCTAGACTGGTTAAGGAGATTTTCTCTTTGGTGTTAGCATCTACGCAGCCTCCACCCTATCAGTGTTCTTCAGGTGACTTTTATTTAATTAAAACCCAGCTCCGAAGTGTCACCACAAGTGTTTAAATTTCAACCCCAATGAATACACTTCAAATCCCATTCTAACGTTCCTTGAAAAGTATGTCCTGCGCTGGTGGGATGGATGACTGATTACGTATCAGACCCGATTAACCCTCAGAAATTCTATGTGCTGGTTTTGGGTAAAAAATGTGTGCAACTGTGTGTAAAATGTGTAAGATTTAGCAGCGCAAAGTAACTATCTAGGAAACAATGTTGAATGCATTCGAGACATTGAAACACGGCAAATTTATTATCATAGAAAGCAAAAGGTATAACTTAAAGTGGCTTCATTCACAATCAGTAATCTAATCACTGTTTCCCTTGTGGCTTTTGCTATAGATGTGCCACTGAATGTCAGAACGACGACTGTGAGCAACCAAGATTTCACAGTTGCATGTGGTGCACTGTGCGAATGTATCACCCTTCTTTGACGCAGTAATGGACTTGAAAACTGTATGATATGCTAGTTGTACTTCTGTTCATATTTCTTTTTCTTTTTGACCACAACAACTTCCACCGATGAAACTGATTTTTCATCGTCTGTTTCATGGGCACAAGTTGAAGCTGAACAAGAAGCCATGTTGATATGCATTCATAGAGGAAGGAAGTATGCATGCGCCATGGGAACTTACGAAAGTTGGACCAGACTCTTGGACTTGGCCGGATTACATGTTTAGCACATCTTTGTGAGCTCGGTAATCAAAATTTTGTACAATGTGGTTTCAAATGTACAATCGTACAGCTGTATTGAATTTCAAGAGATTATAGGCAAACATCGTACAGTCCACAGGTCTGACATATGCATGCAAAACATGAATCCTCAAAGCCAATCTGGACAGAAAAATCTGAGCAATGGCAATAAGAAGTTACCGCCAGCCAGATACTAAGTATCACACACACAACTAGCCACCATGATGCGTGCTTAGCATCAACGAATCCTCAATGAGAGGCTGTAGGTTCGTTCCCCATCAGAAACATTTATTTGTGGGATTTCTCTGCCCCTGACCGCTTCTGCTGAGAACTAAATTTGCTGTCGGTGTAAACGGGAAGAATGGAACCACACAGCTGGATTTCACGGATGTGTCTCTGAAAGTGCTGCTTAAATCTCCTGACCAACACTGCAGGTGTCTGTACTTCCCAGGCCTGGTTGACGCAAGGATGTGTTATGAAAGTGAAGTGTAGAGTACAGCCCTGTCATGCAGGTTCAGACTCACGTGGAACTCCCACAACAACACCTTTATCATCCTCATTCCCATCAATCAGCTCGAATTCCCTGGCTCCTTCATGCCCTACTTTCATGGTTACCTCAGTGCGAATTTCCTTTCCCTGTCTTTACCTTTAATGAGTTTGTGTGTCAAGGTCGCCGTTACTGGCACGTTGAAGGGGACCACTGCAGGAAAGATGTGTGGCATCCACCAGAACAGGACTAAGCAGTTATTGTCATCAGTAGGAGGCTCATAGGTGGCGTCCTGTATACATCATATTGGATCAGAACAGACACTGCTGACAACCAAACCACCAAAGGTGACTGACTCAGCAGCCGTGCAGGGTCCCCTCTGAGGGTTTGCCTCGTGAAGACCTGATGCCAACTGCTGCCTGTGCATTGCATTGCCAGTGCTGGATCTCTGGCACAGCAAGCCAGGATATGGCACCGCATGAGGAGCAGGAATAAGCACCATAGCAGTAACACCACTGAAGTGGCCTCAAAGACTGGACAGCAACAACAACAAAACAAACAAAAATTAAAAAAGAAAAAAAAAAAAACAAACCCAGAATCATTTACCACACCACCAATGAACATGTTCGTCAAACAATCCAGCAGCACACCTGACATATGAAGATCTATTGATGTAATGAGGTCCAATGACCTTGTCAGAACAATCCTCCAGGACTCTCGTTGAGGAGACAGACTGGAGGACAGAGGGCTGACACTATTCCAGAATGGACAGGGAACAACTCTGCTGAGACCGGGCCTTAGGCGCTTGACCAACAGGACTGGAAGAACCTGGTGAACTGTTCTTCAGTGCTTTACCCCAGTGACACACCATGAAGTGAAGGCAGCAAGAGAAAAAGACCTCCCTCTCAACAGAGATCACACCTTCACATCATTCTCGAAGCTGTGTAAGATAGGTTCCACACTGCACAAAAATCAAGAACAGGGCAAAACAAACAGAAGCAGACTTTGAAACTGCACTCTGACTTCAGTTAATCCATTTTCCTGTGGTATGGAGTATGAACAGTTTTTATATCAGACCCAAAAGCCGATGGTTTCCTGTGCCAGGAAGACTGACCTGGAGTTAGGTCTTTGAAAGGAATAGGAAAAGAAACAGAAAAGAAAGGAAAAGAAGTGTCCAATCTTTCTTACCAAAAATATCATTAAAAAATGGGAAAAAAAAAAAATCATTAAAAAAAAAAAAACGAATTAGCAAACACGGTGATAAAGTACTTGTAATCCTGACTTGGTGTCTGTTTTGATCTGTATTGCATTCAAGGTGGGTTTTTCTCTTGTTTTGATAGTGCTGCATTTAAACATTTTTTTCTGTCTTTTTTTTTTCAATTGTAAAAGCTCGCTCAATAAAGACCATCTGACTTGCCATTCACACACATCTAATGATACTCTTCACACATAAACACCATCATGCACACACACACCCACACACACGCATGACTCTGTCCAGCGCTAAACATGCATTATGTAAATGAAGATAAACATGGTCAAATGTTCTGCATTGCTAGGTCCCTGGACCATCACTGACCTGGGCTACAGAGAAAATGCCAAAGAAGGAGAGAAAAGAAGGCCAAGTTCCTTTCTGAAAGAAACAGAGAAGGAAAGGGAGGAGGGGGAAGAGGAGAACCGAGGCGACAGAGAAAACTGACTGAACAGACGAAGGCCAAGCCAGGCATTTCAGGATCAACACAGCCTCACTGACGCAGCTAAACACAAACACACGCAGACTGAAAGGGGAAAAAAAAAAACAGTTTATGCCACTGAATAATGATGACACACTCTCCGGGCCTCTTTTCTAGAGCTCTAAATTCACACTGAAAGAAATTTCTTGCAATGAAATGCACAGTATGAATCTTTATCCCATCATGGTTGTCTCTTCCCGACCTGGACCTCTCTCTCGTGGGTCTGCCGTTTTCCACCGTTTTCCACGTCTACTCGGTCAAACCAACACCTGCCGGAGCTGTTGGAAGTTTATTTTAAAACAAACTTGGGTGTTCTTCACACTGGAATTAGATATCTTCCGTGTCTCTGATCGTTCATCAGCTCTGGCAGCTGGGCTGAAAACATCAAGCCTTTTTGTCTTCAAGCAGATGGCAGAAGACTTCCAGGTGGACTGAAGTATGGGAAAAAGTGAACACGCTACCTGTTTGGCTAAACAGGTTTACTATGTCAGACTCTGCACAGCTGCTCCTTCAAGAAAGATGATGCCTCCTGCCTTTCTGGCTGGAGATGCCTTCTTGGATGCCTCCTTGGATGCCTTTTTGCGCACACCTCTAGTCCCAGATTCTCACAGATACAGAATCAAGAGAGTCATGTTCCTGAATTATGTTTGCAGACATTCAAACACTGCCCTCTCCTCTCTCTCTCTTTCAACATTCACTGTCTCTTATATTTCAAGTGTCAAATGGTCTATATGTCACCCCCCTGGGCAAAATCTACCATCTAAAGCGCAGTGAAGATGGAAAAAAAGAGGACGGTAGCAGAGGAAGCAAGAAATGAAAACAGGAAGGTTGGGGGAGGGGGGAGGGAGAGGAGGAAGAGGGAGACAGGAGAAAAAGAGAGAGAGAGAAAAGGGAGAGAGAGAGAGAGATGAAACTGAATGGTGAAGTTGTCTCAGGCTGAAGGGACAGACAGACAGATGAATAGACAGACATACAGACAGGTAGATAGGCAAACAGAAAGCACTGGTACTTTCTTGAGTTTGGGAGTCTTTTTCTTCCTCTTTAATCATACAAATTCATTGGCAGTGTGGATATTTGAGACAGTAGTATTTAATTTGAAAGGAAATTCAGAAACAGAAACTGTGCACTAGTCACCACAAAGAACTATGTAGATGCTCCTCAATTAAGTCTTTTGCTTTAAATCACAGCACAAGACCTTTTGAAGGGCTATCCAGGATAATGTGATGAGCAAAAAAATCTTTTTTAATCGCTAAAAATTACCTTTTTCACTCCCCCTATAATTTTGAAACATCCAATCAAAATGGTATACAGTCTGATGCAAATATGGGGAGTTTTTATTATATTTGGGGTTACCTTGTGCGCAGGCCTCGCTGAATGAGTATGGGAAGCAAACATCGGCTTCTTTCGTTTGACGGAAGTGGGGTGGGCGTCACGTGACTATCTTATGACTGCATTTGCCACAAAACTTCGGCCTGACAGAGCTGACTGACTGCCGTTGAATGCTATGGTCTGACATGGCATAGTATATGACGCCAAACAGAACATTCAGTGGAGAATGATGTCCTTTTCGCTCCAATCTGGGCCAGTTTCTTTGCATAACTTTTGCCAGTCTTTTTTTTTTTTTCACTTTTACAGCACCTTCCTGATGCATGACATCAGAGACATTGTTTTGTCTTCAACCGGACACAAAATGGCAGCGACTGCTTGCTCTCAAGAAGAAGAAGTTCACACAAGATCTCATGAGGTCGATGTCATTGGCTGGTGAGCCAAAACACCACAACCAGTGCTTCGCCGATTCCACTGCTAGTGCTACCCAACACACACAAACAAACACACGCACACATTCTCACCCTGACACTTTTTTAACCACTGAACTTTTTTTTTGTGTGCATTTGCTCATTTCACTGAAATCTGTGAATCTGCCTCATTGGAACCCTGCCTGCCTGACAGACCCAGAGCCTGTTACACAGATGCAGACCTAAGCATGCACAAACCAAGGTACTTTCACACCCACACTAGGATTCTCTTCTGCTCATCATCACGGTCTCCTGCATTCCAGACTTTTGACACTTGAAACCCCCCCCCCCCCCCGGTCAATGATCAGGAGAAAAAAGAGCAAGAAGGAACAGATGCCATCGAAGCAGGACAGGTGAACAGACACGGAAAAGGAGAGGGAATTCAAAGAGAGAGAGAGAGAGAGGGACAGAGATGAATGAACAGAGGGGAGGGAAAAACACCAAGGTCAAATACAGGGAGAGGAGTGGAGGGGGAGGATGACAAGCCTCTGAGTAACCCATATCTGCTCAGCCCGTTGTTCCTGCTGTCTGTGTTAGAAGAACAGTATGCCATGCAAAGACGATCAGCACTTTCCCCCCCATGCCAGCCAGCCAATAAAGCTAACCTTGACCCTCCACCCCTGAGGGCTGGGACCCTGACCCCGCGGACGACGGTGACAGTGGCAGTGGGGGCGACCTTGAGCGTGGCTGTCCCACCAGCCCCTCAGGCTCCAGGTGTGGAGGCTGCAGCACGGAGCTGGCGTCCTCAACCGTCTGAGAGCCAGCAGACTCCATGCTGCGACTGCGCGCCGCCGAGCCGCTGTCTGTCAGAACGGGCGCCTGGGAAGGGCTGGAAGGGGCTTTGGTATCTGCTTCCCCCCCTTCACAACTCTTCCCCTTCTTCTCCCCCCCTCCTCCCCCGGTGAACTACCCGACATGTCAACCCCACCTGTGGATCCGGCAGGCGTGGGCGGCTGCTGAGGCGGCGGCTGTGGCTGTGGCTGTGGAGGCACCTGCGCCGCTGGCTGGGAGGATGGCGTAGGGGCGGTGCTAGTGGGTGTGGTCGAGGGCCGGGGGCGGGGCTGGAGATCCTTGACTGATGGCGGTGGCCTGAACTTGAGGGCCTTGGGGTGGAAGAGGCGAGCCGTGCATAGCGTAGCTCCCCTGACTGACAGCTGCGGCCAAAGCGGGGTTCTGGGAAGCGGCGCTGCTCGACGATGTGGTAGAGGGGGGCTGACCAGCGCCACCTGATGATATATGGAGGGGACAGAGGAGGGCAGGATACCAATATGAAGCCGACATGTAAGCGAAGGAGGACAGGAAACCAAATTGTGCAAAACCCTATCATCATCAACCGGATAAGCTAATACAGGTAACTCTTCAGAATGTTTTTAATTTCATGAGTCATCAACAAACCTGCTGGACCATGCCATGCGCACTATAAGCGACAAAAACCAGCTGTAAAATTCAGTGCTTGCATTGACAAGAACATATACATACTTGGCTCCAGAGAAAGACGTTCACACATACTAGTCCTCCAACGAAGCAATTACCATAATTTTCCAGTTCCAAGCCACTGTTTTATGCCTAAAGTCTTACCCCTGCAGTTACTATACAGACAGCGGTCTATTCATGCATTTTTCCAGTTCTATTCTTACTAATTCACAGGGTTCTCTTCTGCTGATCGGCAGTTGATTACGAACTAAAATTGTTTTGCAGAATTCAAATCTGACAACTCTTCACAGAAACAATGGTTCATGCACAAGCGACACACACAAAATGAGCATCATGAACGGTATCTGATTTTTTTTCTTCTTAACTTGCTTGATCAGTCACTAGTCAACACCACACAATCGAACAAAAATGCGGAAATCCTGAAGCCAAGCCTATGACACAGAGTTCAAACTGAAGCCTAGTGATCTGAACCATCACTAAGGCAACCGCACAGCAGATGAAACAGATGACCTGATGGTACTGTGTTCAGCTGGGAAAAATTTCCTGCTGCAAAAAAACTGTAACAGTCCATGAAATTTAGCGGTTAAAAAAAAAAAAGCAGGCGCAGTCTCGATAGCAGACACAGACACAGAACTCAAGCAAACACGCGTGATGGTGGAAGCACTGGAAATCCACAGAGAACATGGCTAATATTGACGAAGAGTTCTTGAAACCCTTCACGTCACACACTGAGGAGGAGTCCTTCAGTGTTTCCATATCATTACATGTATTGCCTTTCCCCATTTGCCTGCAAATTCATAACAGTCATACCTCAGAATACAGAGACTTTGTTTACTCTGCGTTTGCCATTTTCTTTATTGGTTTTCACAGCCCTTTTCTTGCTACTAATCTATCTGTTTCAGCCTCTGCATTACTTTTTTTTTTCATTTCTTTTTAAAACCAATGACCGCAGTTAACATAATGATGTGATTTATAGCTGAAAAATAACAGTATTGTTGTCAGTATGAAGCTTAGTTATGTACTGCTTATTCTGGACCTGAACAGGTCCTAATGAACACCACCTAAGTCACATGGCAGCCGTGCAGGGCCTCATCTACAGGGTTGCCTCTAAATGACCTGATACTGACTGTTTTCTGTCGATTGCCACAGCTGAGGCTGCAAGACAGGGTGTGGTTGTGACCAAGGCCTAGGAGTAATGCCGATTGAAGAAGGTTCTTATCATGCAGGATAAAAACACATACACACACGTTTCATACAAACACATACATACACAAACATACATAAACACACACACACACTCACACACACACATACACATTGAAACACGCACACACACACACACTCCTTTAAACACGCACACACACACACACACTCATATGAACACATACATATAAAACACACACACACACTCCTTATGACCAGGGGACAACACACACACATACACACACACACTCTCACATAAACTTTCCAACGGCCCGACACACAGAGAGTAACACACTGCTGCCAGTCCCACTCTGACCTTGCACCTTGACCAGGGGAGGCAACAGCACACGCACACACACACACACACACACACACACACACACACACATTTTCCAACAGCATGACATACAGAGAGTAACACGCACTGCCAGTCCCACTCTCCTTCACACCTTGACCAGGGGAGGCAACAGCACACACACACACACACACACACACACACACTGCCAGTCCCACCTCCTTCACACCTTGATCAGGGGAGGCAGCAGGAGGCTGCTGGCGCTGCTCGGCCGCCAGCTGGGAGATGGCGATCTGTCGGGCGCGGTACTCCGCCGCTCGGATCTGCTCCAGGTGGAACTGCTGCCTCTCTTGCAGAAGCTGCTGTCGCTGGTACTCCAACTGCACGCATACACAAGTCTTCAACCCGCTGTTCAAACACATCCGTCAGACTGGCTTCTTGACATTAAACATTCTGCGCTCTTTATGCAACAGTACCCATATACGAATTTCTACATTCCAAACTGGGACTGAGAAAAAGGGGCGGGGAGCAGTGTCTGTCTCTCTCTCACCTCTGGGTCGCTTGCGGGGCAGTGTTTATGAATGGAATGGATGCTAAGGCCCCTACAGGATGGGAGAGTGGTCGCCGCTCTATTCCAGCTGGTTTGCTACTGCATACATGGCAGTTCCCATTTACACTTTTTTTTTCTTCTCTAAATCCAGGAATGAAGGGAATACTCGTATTATAAGAATCTAGGAACAAGAGGAAGTAATGGTTCATAGAAGAGTAGGTATTAAAGAGTTAATGTGCTTTTACAGCATTTTGTCGCTCTGATTCAGCACATTTAAGTACCATTTCCTGAACTTCCTCCGACATCGCCATAATCTTCTTTCCCTATCTGTCTACTGATTGGTAAGAACTTGTGTGTTTTCCCTGACTCTTCCTGTTCTTTCCTTGATCTACACAGACACCATTCAATCAATAACAACACAACTATCTCGTTCTCCCTCTTGACACTCACAGCTTCTCTCTCCCTGTCCATGATGGTCTCCAGCTCCTCAAAGTGCCTCAGTTTGATCTCCAGCTTCTTCATCTGGGTCTCCACCAGCAGAGCCACCAGGGACTTGATCTTGCGCTCCTCTACTGCAGCCAGATGCTGAAAGGGAAATATGCCACCACTACTGTCAGCAAGGTCAGCAACCTTTAGGGTATTTCCTTTCTCTGAGACCAATTGACACTAAAATGCTAAATCTTGTACAGTATTACCTTTGAATGACTCTAAAATGGCTAGACTCTGAAACATACTGACTTCCAGCAACACTAAAATGGCTAAATTTTGAAATGTATTGGTATTGACCTCCAGTGACACTAAAATGGCAAAAATCTGAAACATGGACTTCCACATAGTGACACTGAAACAGTCACAATCTGAAAAACATGAACTTCCACACAGTGACACTGAAATGGCCAAAATCTGAAACATATGGACTTCCGCACAGTGACACTGAAATGGCCAAAATCTGAAACATATGAACTTCCACACAGTGACACTGAAATAGCCAAAATCTGAAACATATGAACTTCCACACAGTGACACTGAAATAGCCAAAATCTGAAGCATATGGACTTCCACACAGTGACACTGAAATGGCCAAAATCTGAAACATGGACTTCCACACAGTGACACTGAAATGGCCAAAATCTGAAACTTATGGACTTCTGCACAGTGACACTGAAACAGTCACAATCTGAAACATGAACTTCCACACAGTGACACTGAAATGGTCAAAATCTGAAAGATATGGACTTCCGCACAGGGACACTGAAATGGTCAAAAATCTGAAACTTATGGACTTCCGCACAGGGACACTGAAATGGCCAAAATCTGAAACTTATGGACTTCCGCACAGTGACACTGAAATGGCCAAAATCTAAAACTTATGGACTTCCGCACAGTGACACTGAAATGGTCACAATCTGAAACTTATGGACTTCCGCACAGTGACACTGAAATGGTCACAATCTGAAACTTATGGACTTCCGCACAGTGACACTGAAACGGTCACAATCTGAAACATACTGACTTCTGCGCAGTGACACTGAAACAGTCACAATCTGAAACTTATGGACTTCCGCACAGTGACACTGAAACAGTCACAATCTGAAACTTATGGACTTCCGCACAGTGACACTGAAACAGTCACAATCTGAAACTTATGGACTTCCGCACAGTGACACTGAAACAGTGACACTGAAAATCTGAAACTTATGGACTTCCGCACAGTGACACTGAAACAGTCACAATCTGAACTTATGGACTTCCGCACAGTGACACTGAAATGGTCAAAATCTGAAAATACTGACACTACGAAACAAACTGACTTCTGCGCAGTGACACTGAAATAGCCCAAACCTAGAATCAACAGATTTCCAGTAACACAAAAAAAATGACTCAAATCTGAAATGTCAGATCTTTCAATGACACTACGATGGCTAAACCCTAAAACATGTTATCATCCAGCGACACCAAAACCTGAAACCTTGTTGGTTATTCTGAAAGGTCAACACAGCACACACGCAAAACCTGAAACCTTGTTCGGTTATTCTGAAAGGTCAACAACACACACGCAAAACCTGAAAACGTGTTCGGTTATTCTGAAAGGTCAACAGCACACACGCAAAACCTGAAACCTTGTTCGGTTATTCTGAAAGGTCAACAGCACACATGCAAAACCTGAAAACTTGTTCGGTTATTCTGAAAGGTCAACATCCACGCAAAACCTGAAAACTTGTTCGGTTATCCCGAAGGTCAACAACACACACGCAAAACCTGAAAACTTGTTCGGTTATTCTGAAAGGTCAACAGCACACACACGCAAACCTGAAAACTTGTTCGGTTATTCTGAAAGGTCAACACACACACATGCTCAAAAAATCATGTTAAGTTTGCAAACATTTTTTTTTTTGTTTGTTTTTTATTCACCTAGAAAGAAAGAAAAAAATCACCCAGACATCCACTAGTACTACTTCACACCTATAAATTTGCTGTATAACACATAATGTTAGGTAGGCATTAAAGTTCTGACCTGTGCATTGGGCTAATGCGTAGGTCAGACATCTGCTAATCATAGCCACGAGACCCCCTTCTTCAATTCTCTCATCTTAGTTGTAAATTCATATATCCATTAGCTTAAAATCATGCGTAATGTGGTCTCAAACTTAAAGGAAGTTGTGTATATGGACTAGTCTGCACACAGTGACGCAGTCCGCACACAGTGACGCCTTGATGAAACTGAAACAATATCATTTGCTTCACTGCCATCCTTGTGGACTTCAACTGACCAGGAGAATAGCAAGTCCTGTCCAATTCTAACTTGAAACATGTTTACGCCTGAATTCTTCAACTGACTAATGAAGGACTCTCAAAAAAAAAAAAAAGGAAACTGTACCCTGAAGTTGACACTAATCTTGTTCAAGCCTGCAGAACCAGGTACAAACCTGAACACTTCTGCACTCACGCCTATTTCTTGAGTCACATTTCTCTTTTTCTTTTTTTGGGGGGGAGGTGGGGCCATAAGGAGGGGGGGTGGTGGGGGGTGGGCATGCAAGAGGTAGGTAGGGGAAGTAACTGGAGGGAAGTGGTGGAGAGCATGGGTGAGGAGAAGGAGAGTGGGGGGGAAGCACAGAGTCCAACTTTGCTGTTCTGGAAGCAATGGTACAAAGTGATTCACTCTCTCTGAATTAAATGTAAGTAATCCTGTCTTTAGTGTTGGCAGGTGTTCACAATGTTTTAAAGCCTGTAAACTTAACTGTGCTTATCCGCTCATGACACTGATTGGTTCTCATATCAAAGGTGTAAGCTAAATGTGAAAAACAAAATGCTAGTCAACAAAACTGGGGAAGTGGTGGAAAGCGGGTGGAGAATGTGACAGGGGTGATGTTGGAGGGGGGAGAGCTGAACAGAAAAGAGAAACTGTGTGTGTGTGTACCAGTGGGATGAGGGGGGAGAGCTGAACAGTGTGTGTGTATGTACCAGTGGGATGAGGGGGGAGAGCTGAACAGAAAAGAGAACTGTGTGTGTGTGTGTACCAGTGGGATGAGGGGGGAGAGCTGAACAGAAAAAGAGAACTGTGTGTGTGTGTGTGTACCAGTGGGATGAGGGGGGAGAGCTGAACAGAAAAAGAGAACTCTGTGTGTGTGTACCAGTGGGATGAGGGGGGAGAGCTGAACAGAAAAGAGACTGTGTGTGTGTGTGTGTACCAGTGGGATGATGATGGGGGAGCAGGGCATTTTTTTTTTCTCTGATCCTAAAATGGTTTCAACAGTTTTCACTCTCATCAGGTAGACATCACTGGCTGCAGACTAATCCATACGGAAAACACGACAGCACATCAACTAAGCCATCAGGTAAAAATCAGGCGGTTAAAAAAAACCAAGTAACCTCCACAATAGTAACAAGTCAAGATTCCCACCCTCCACGACAGAGAAATGTACAAATTACCCACCTTGGCCTTCACAGCAGCTGCCGACAGCGCAGCAGCGGCAGCGGTGGCAATGTTGGCTGACGCATCATCTTTGGGAGTATTGGCAACGGCGCTCTCCTCAGTCTCCATCTTGCTCTCTCCTTCTTTCTTCTCCTCCGCCGCACTCTCCTTCTTCTCCTCTTCTGTGGCAGGTTTGGCTGCTGTTGATTCTGTGCCCTCTGTCTTCTCGTCTTTCGTGGCTTCCGTGGAGGTGCTGTCCTCTTTTTCTTGGCTCTGGGAGAAGAAACATGACCTTCAATGATAGCAGACGAGGCAGGCAGTCAAGAGATGAGAGCTGATCAGCATGTACCTAACCAACACTCTGTAGAGTTTTCTTTCCCTGAAAGCAGGGTGAAATGTAAAAAAAAAAACCAAAAAAAAACCAACATTCCCTGATGTGCAAAAAACATTGTAACGTACTATTTTTACTTGCTGCCTTTTCTTGTGGTAGACCATCTACCTAAACCTTCAAACCTGCTCTCTATACGCTATTCTTAATGGAACAAACTATTTGTTTGCATTACTAATTTACAGACTTGTCACCAAGACTAGTTTCTTTCTGAACTGAACTCAACAGTCTGGTCTTGCCAGCTAATATCGCCGTGTTACATGATCTACTGTCTGTTGCCTTCATTCAGCAATCTGTTTTCAACAATACATGTCCATACCCTGCATAAAACTGTAAGCAAGAGTTTCACTCAGAAAGATCAGTAAGCCCACTAAGCTTTGAACTCTTTTTAAACAGGCCATGAAGTCAACTTCAGCAAACTCCTGACCAGGATTTCACACGTTCCACAGCCAGCCAGTCAGACCTGAGCCACAGTCATAGCCATTTGGCTTTGTGAATTAGCAAGCTCTGCAAGGGGCCAGTGAGTAGTCTGAGCCATGAGCGGCTTTCAGTAAGCACACTGTGTCACAGAAGCAGCGATCAAGCCGCCACAAAATGGTTTGGCCTGTGGTACACATCCCTGGGTGTGGCTGTCCATGGGAGGACTGGAAGGAGCAGAAGACAACACAACAAAAAACAAAGACAACAGCAAAACCCCGCTTTTCTTTTTTTCCTCCTTTCCTCCTCCGTCTTCTCCTCTTTCTCTTCCTTCACCTTGTCAGCATCTTCCTTCTTCTTCTCTTTCTCTTCATCCTTCTTTTCTTCTTCTTTCCTTTCCCCCGTCCTCTGTCTTTGCCTCTGAGGTTGCGTCCGTTTCCATTGGCTCATCTTTCGACTAAACGAAGGAAAGGAAACATCACAGGCCATTAATTTGGGAGGGACTGGGGAGGGATGGAGACATGTAGCGGGATGGAAGGGAAATCTGGATATTAAACACAGCTTTCATTTTTTTTTGTTGTTTGTTTTTAATTAAGAATAGCTGACATCGCAACAAACTTCATCTTCTGCTTCTATTTCTTTACATGAGGCACCACATCAAAAGAAAAACTGGCCCAGGAATGTTCACTTCAAGCAAAAACAATTCTCATATTGTTTTTTCCCCAAAAGTCTTTCTAATATAAGTGTATTCACTTTACTGCAAAATACTTTCAGCTGCAAAAGCTTACCCATGTTGCCTTTTAGAACAGATTTCCGTTGCATGTGATGTAACAATCACAGTTCTCAGTGCGCAACCAAGATGCCACAGCGTACAGCTGTTTCAATCAAGAAAGTCACCGGTCTGTTAGAGAAGCCCTGCAACTTCTAATCCTTGACTTTACGTACATTTGAATACACTGGTTTGACAGCTGTGTGAACTCTGACCACTTCATATCTACATGAAGAGACCAAGTTGCCCTTTTGACTTTGTGACCCCTCTGATGTCCAAGTGACATGACATTACGTGTTTTTCCCGTCAGAACAAATATGACACAGTCTTTTAGTTTTATGCTCAAGTTTTGTGGAGAGAGAGAGAGTGTGAGAGACAGACAGACAGACAGAGAGAGACATACAAACACATATAAAAATCATTTGAGTGTCTGCCAAGAGCCGTGGCACAGCACCGAGTATGAAGTGAAGTCAGAAACTGTCGATTCTGATCCTTCAGAGCCCCGACATATAGTCTCAAGCATTTTGCTTGCCTATGTTAATGTGTTACCATTCTGGTGGCATCAGTAAATGATAAGCCTTCCTTCCTTCCTTCATTCCTTTCTCCCTCCTCCCCTCTCACACAGTGGTCAGCAAATCAGGGGAGTTCACCCATGCTGGACACGCTGAGGTTTAAGATCTTCTGCCACTTTCTCATCTTTTTGTTAGGTGTGTATTAGCCCTGAGGCACAGAAGCGCACCATTTCAGTGGACTGAATTTCATTTTTCCAGCCAAGCAGACCACACTGGCCTTTTCAGAGATGTCACTGTATTGGGGGAAAAAAAGGCCTGTCCATGGCAAAAACAACAGTAAGCCTAACATTATCGATCTATAAATTATATACATTCAGTTTACAACACAGTAATCTATCCAACACCAGGTCGTGCTCAGGATACCAGAAATTCCTCTGTTTACCCCAAGTAAAAAAAAAAATTTTTAAGTAAAAACCCTGAAAACCATCTTATTGCAACAAAACGGCATTAAAAATTATGGAACACACACACACACACATAATCACCCATCCATAAGAGAGTACACAGAAAACGTCTAATGGACAGATACAATTGCAAATTTTCCACCACAAACCTTTTCTTCTTTTTTCTCGGCCGATTCTTCTTTCTTTTCATCTTTTGCCTCTTCTGTCTTGACTCCTTCTTCTGGAAAATGAAGGAAAAGGCAACGTCACGATGACATTGTTCTAGATTGTCCTGGTTACTTCCAGGAACAATTTTCTAACAAAAAACCCTCCCAACTAAGAACATTCTTATAACTGAGCTAACTTTTAGATCGTAAACCTAAACCACCATCTTAAATGTTCCCAATGATCCATGTCTTTGTTTTTTGACTACACTGTCTTTTGGGTCATGATAAAAAAATCTCTGAATTATATGTATCTAGGTAATCCTATGTTCAAGGAGGAAAAAGGATTGCTCAACAGGATCTGGGAACTGTTTAGTTTTATGCAAAGGGAAATAAAAATGAAAGCTCTTCTGTGAGAAAATCAATCTGTGACCAGTCAACAAACACTTTTGACATGGAAATCAATTCATCATTGGTTGACCTTTAAACTGCACTCTCCATTCATAAACAAACATTTCAGACTTCAATTCAGAATCACCCTGCAGTTCTTCATAACTCACTGATCTGGTGGCAAACTAAATCATGTATCACAGACTTCAAAATTCAATTATTAAAAAGAGAGACTAAGAATCATCACTAGTTCGCTCTCAACAAATGCAAACAAAAACCGACAAACGAAAGAAACTGCACATCAAGCTTACTTCCATCAGTTTCTAATTCCTTCACAATGTCAGTAAAAAAAAAACCAACCAAACAAACAAACAAAAAACAGCTGTAAAAAGCATCTTCTGCATTCAAGGCCACCTTAATAACCGATCATTGAGCAACTTCAGTGTGCTGGACCCTCCCTGCAATCCTCCCAATGAACTTGCTGACCCCCCTCCCCCTCCAGCACCCCAAGTTTTCTTGCAGCTCCATCATGTCTGGTACCTCAGGGCATCAAAGGTGGGACACCAATGCAACAACAACATGTCGTCTCTCCTTACCTGCAGGTTCAGCAGTGGTGCCTGCTATGCCCGTCTCACTCAGACCGAACTCTGCCGTCACCGGTCGTCCTTCCTTCGCCGCGTCAGCCACCATCTTGGTGTGGGCGTCCACCAGGGTGGGCGGGACTTCATCCTTCATGCGTGAGAACTCGTCAAGAGCTGCCTTGGCCGCAGCACTGGCCACGCGAGGGTCGACAACAGAGGCCAGGAAAGCAACCGTCGACATGATGGGGTTGCCCGTCTGGGGAGAAAGGAACTGGCTGATAGGTGCCAGTGGGCCTGCAAGGCCAGGGTGTGGTGTGAGTTGCATCAGTGAGAAAGATATGCGTAGGAGGGCGTAAGGCCAAGGTGTGAGGTGCATCAGTGAGAAAGATATGCGTAGGAGGGCGTAAACATCACACATTTAAAACCCTGCTGCTCGTTTCTTCCCCCTGCACCCCCCACAGCCGTAAACCTTATCAAACATTTGAAAAAAGATATGTGTCCCAGGGACTACATAACTGGAAAATGTTAACTTTCGCACTGCTTCTGGTCAACTATGGTTTAAACAAGACATCTTTTATACTCTCCTCCACCTCTTACTTGTGTACAAAAACAAACTTTTTTATGCCTGTATTCATATGCATACGTTAGCCACCAATTTTTTCTCCACAGTTTTGTCTTGAACAATATTTTCTAACTATGCAAGAACTTTTTTGGAACTAAAATATACCCCCCTCCCCCGACCAGTCTTATGTAATAGTCTCTTTCTTCCCCTTCTTTTTTCTCCTGAAGCCTTTATAAATATGTAACGACTTGCGTGCACAAACACAGGCACATCAAGTCACACACATCCATGTGAACTTTTGGTCTTTCGGTGGATTTTACAGGAAAAAAAAACCCACAATAAGTCAGACATAAACACGCCTACACACAGATACACTTTCTCCCAGCACCTATTGCAGTCTCCTTCTCATTACCCTCTTAAAATAAATTTTGTTCCTTCCTTCCTTCCTTCCTTCTCTCATGCACCATACAAATGCCCCCTTCTCCCCCGTTCCCTCCCATGTACTCTTCCTCTGTGCACACACATACTCCCAAACCCTTATTTCCATAAGCAACACCCCCCCCCCCTCCCCATCACATACGCCTGCATGGTCTTAAACCATCTTACATGCCCATGTTCACTTTCTCCACTCTAACAACCTTACCCCCACCCCCTTATTCCCCTAGCTCATTGCCCTACACTCACCCAAAGCACCACCATGATCCCCAAAGTCGTCCTCAAGGAATGTGTCCTCGATGGGCAGACGCAGGAAATGCAGGATGCACTCATCCTGAGTTCGACTCCCGACATGCTCGCAGACCTTGTTCCAGTCGTCCTTGTACATCTCCAGGGCCTCTAGGAGAAGCAAGGTCTCCTGGTCTGTCCACTCCCGCGACTTGGCCGCCGCTCCTTTGTCCTGGGGAGAGATGGGAAAGGCGGTTGACGACTGTCATACTGGGCTTCCTGTACATGGTTTACTTAAACGACAGGTCTGTCGAGGCGTTGTGCCTCAAGAATGGGTCTTCATTCCCATGTAAGCACCCACATCAGCAGATGACCTGCCTGCCTACTCATCTGTCAGGGCATGACAGGAGAATCCATCAGGTGGTCCTTACACGCTTTCAGAAGAGTCTATGAAGTTTACCATGCCTACCAATTATTGTTCTTTGTGAAATCCCGTTTTTCTGTGTCGGGAAATAAAAGCTAGAAGTGGAAACTGACTTACAGGGGGACACTCAACCTCAATGCCCCAACTGGTCAACGAAACTTGTTCAGATTTTGATCATAATCAATGGCACAGTTTAGTACGCCCTGCACACTTCTGAACCGACATTTTAGAATGGTCTTACAGTTTTCAGCGAGTCAGAGATGCATATATGTGCATGCCTTAATGGAAACCCTGTTTTAAAGCGTTGTGACAACTGTCTGTGACCTTCTTTCAGTTCTGCAACAGCCTCCATCCAAAACCTCAGCAAGCCAGCGGCCCTCCACAAGCAACAGCAAAACTATACATCAGCCAAGTCAGAACTATGCCGATCGTGACAGGCTGCACTGCGAGTCGACGCATTCCTCGTCCTCAGTGGTTGGCAAGGGAATTTGTGCGAACACGTTTTGAGGAACTATCAACTTAATCATAAGGAGTGTGGAAACATGGATTGATATCAATACTTTTGAAAGATTTTTGTAAGAGATCAAGATTTTCTTTAAAAAAAAAACTGTTTTACTTTTTTTTTTTTTCTGTCTCCTATCAACATAATCTCCATGAAAAGATTTTCCCAGACTGAAATCTGCCAAGGGGGAAGCAAGGACAGTTTTGCTTTTGAAATGAGCACATCATTAATGCTTCAAATGACCTGTGCAGGCGCCACATAAAAAATGCCTCTTCCATTACATCTAGCTGCTTTATGCAGCAACATCTCATCACGCTTACTAGAAAATGGTCTTCACATTAGAAAATTTTTACACATTTTGAAATTCTGATATCCCCCCACCTCCCCCAATTCAAAACTTCAAAACTTCCGAAATGAGTTTTAAAACTGTGAAATACCTGAAAGTTGAGGTGTCTTGGTGATAAGGATTGCCGATCTGTTTGCCTACCTTCATCATTTTCTTGGCATAGGCGTCAATCTTCATGCCAAACGAGCCGACTACTGGACGTTCTTCTCCCTCCTTCTCTTTCTTCTCGCTGAGGTCGGCCACCTGCTGGGCCGCCGACGGCTGAAAAACAAGGCAGTCAACTAAAAATCAACAGGAGTGACAATACTGTGAACCACTTTATGAAAACATACACACCGTTTTTTTTTTCTGCTTGTAAATTCAAACGTCATTTCCACTCTATGTAAGCGTGCACGCATGCGTCGTCAGTGTATAATTCTGTTTACATCCATGAACTAATTTGATCACAGAAATCTACCTGGTTCACTTGGGTGAAAATCTGGGCCCTCTCCGAGTGCTATTCTGGTTTACTATTCACATGCAATGACAGAACCTATGGGTGCCGTGACAGGACAGAGGAGTTGTTACCAGTCCCGGTTCTTTCTTTTGTCGGTCAACATTTCTTGGTCTGCCCGAACTCCACTGTTCCGCACAGACTGGTCTTCCACAGGGCGTAACGAGAAGACACACGCTGGCACCAGGCCAGCTGATGGTGCTTGGTAGGTGTGGTAGGCGAGAGGCGTGGTTCTTGTCTGCTAATGTCTGAGATGACTAGTGTCACAGTGAGTCACCCGTCATCAAGCCTTACCTTTATGTTGCTGTTACTTTTTTCTCTGTGGACTTATTTTTTGCGCCTCCCCTTCTCCCTCTCCTAGCGCTGTGGCATTTATCTCACACCACTCCTTCCGTCTCCACTGAAACACACACACACACACACACACACACTGACACACACACCCCCCCCACACACACACTGACACTGCCCCCCCCCCCACAGACACACACACACACACACATCATCTGACCAGTGGTCTGTTCAACGGTTTCTAACATGACTGAACAGAACACTGCGCCCACGTGTCTCACCTGGTTGATGCGAGGTGGGTTGACAGGACAATGCCCGAGGGGGCGTCAGCCAGAATGTGGAAGTGGAGGTGGGTGGGGGCCCCATGGGGGTGGGGCGGCTGTCGGCATCCACCTGGTAGTTGATGAGACCCCACTGCTCCAGGAAGGCGTGCACCCTGATGGAAAGCAACAGGAGACAAGTATAGTCAAATCGTAGGGTCAAATCATGGGTCAAACCATGGAGTCAAATCATGGGTCAAAGCATAGGGTAAAACCATGGGGTGAAACCATGGGGTCAAATCATCGGGTAAAACCATAGAGTGAAATCATAGAGTTAAATCATAGGGTTAATCCATAGAGTCAACACATAGATCAAATCAAAGGGTTAAGCATAGGGCGTCAACATCATGGGATCAAAATCATAGGGTTAAATCATAGGGTCAAATCATCATAGGGTTGAACCATAGGGTTCAATCATAGGGTCAAATCATAGGGTTGAACCATAGGGTCAAATCATAGGGTTGAACCATATGGTCAAATCAAGCCATGCCGATTATGGAAGCCCACGTCCGGGCTGGAAGCCAGTTACAAAAAGAATCATCGGCAAACTCAAATACCAGGACTAAACTCCACACCCAAGTCAAGTCCTCAGAGTCCCCAAAGGACCGATCTACAAGAAACCTGATCACTGACCGTGTTTCAGTCCCATCGAAGCAGACCTGTTTCCTTCCTTCCTTCTTTCCCCAACCCTGCAACTCCCAGGGGCCACACTTCTTTAAACACCTGCTTCCAGAGACGAGTTGCCTAAACACACGTATTTCACAACACACAATGGTGTCCATGTTGCAGTGTGTGTCCATCCTGCTTGTCTCTCTCTGTGTCGTGGCAAAGACGGCAATGGTCTGCTTCAGTGCCATTTCTCTCTCTCTCTCTCTCTCTCTCTCTCTCTCTCTCTCTCTTTCTCTCTCTCTCTCTCTCTCAGAAATCAGCAGGCAGTCGTTATAGACTGGTCCATTCAGAAATGTTGGGATGTTCCAGTGCTTTCAAAAAAATTTCAGCTACGGTCAATGCCAGTCTGCACACTATTTCCACCCCAGGACATGAAGCACGACAGTGGGGTTCCAGGACAGCTGCCCATTTCCACTGGTTCACACGACTAGATACAGACACTGCAGACCTGTAGGCAGTCCTGTTAGACATAAAATACTGACTCCATACCCCCCCCCCCCCCCACTTTTATCTCCCTCCTCTCCCCTGCTCCCTGAACGCTTGTGCCTCATCTCAACACTCAATCTGAAAGTTTAACGCCCAGTGTTTCATCTACACAGTTTGCACCACGTACTCCCTACACCTTTAGAAGGTAAGAATGAGCAAGACAGGCAAGACCATCATAAAGTTTATATAATTTCCTACTCTCAACTGTGGATGAACACTCTTCTGTATCACACAACGGCAGGTTCAGGTGCATGAAATACACTTACTGATAAAAAAGAAAATTTCAAAAGTTCATACATTATGCATGCACGCGCACGCGCACACACACACACACTCACACAAACACGCATGCGCGCACACACACACACCACACACAGGCACTCTGACAAAAGTGATTCAGTCACACATGGATGCAGGCAAATGCCGTATGCGGAGAACAGGAAAGCCACAGAACTAAATGTATAGCATTCATGCACTCATACACAGGCATGCCTGTATACACATGCACAACACACACACACACACACACACACACACACACACACACACACACACACACACACACACACACAAGATTCACCTCATAATGGCACAAACGTCGCCAGCCCAGATTGCGGCGACAGGCTGTGCTGGTCAGGTACTCTGTAGGGTTCAGACGGTACGTGTCCCACATGAAGTTACGGTACGCCATGTAGCTGTAACAGATCACACACAGTCCTGCTACACTTTCATCAGTTTTGAGGTCAGAGTTCACACCGCAGTTTCTTCCTTTTTGCCCAAAGCTGCATTTAAGAGCTTACTGTGACTGGCTTCAGCCATGTCATAGTCCTGCTGGTTACACTGGGTCCTTAATGGCCATCATCATCATCATCATCATCATCACATCATCATCACACACACACACACACACACACACACACACACACTCACACACACACACACACACACACACACACACACACACACACACACACACACACACACACACACACACCACACACACACACACACACACACACACACACACACACACACACACACACACACACACAGAATTTTCCTCACACAAAAAAATGAAAAAAACACAAAACAAACACATTCACACACACACAAACAAATGCCTTAACTTCGTATGAATTAAGCACCTAGAAAATTTGGATTTTCCTACATTACAAAAAAAATAAAAAAAAAAAAAAACAATATTCACCTGCACAAAAAAAATGAGAGAGAAAAGGAGCTAAATTAGTCCCTAGAAAATTTGGATGTCCCAAACCAAACAAATCCTTCAGAGACAATCTACGCAACACACTTAAAAAAAATATGAGAGAGAGAAAGGAGCTTCCATCCAGTCCCTTACCTTACTATGCGTCAGAGACATCTACACTGTCTACTTATAATACTTCCTCTCAGCAAGTTGGGACTTTCGTTTGTGTACCTTTCCTGCAGTGAGCTGAGAGATGGGAGGGACAGGGTTCATACAGATTTGACACGTTCAAAATTCCATAGCCTTTTTTTTTTTTTTTTTTTTTTTTTTTTTTTTTGGTATGCCATTCTGAGAAATTTCAAAGACTGCAAATCAGCTATTTTCATACACAAAATGATTCCCACTCGCATCAAAATCTCTGAAACAACAGTTCCAGAGGAGGCCACGCAAAGCCTGTTTGTTTCTTCAAGGTTTTACATTTGTATTCTACGACTTTATTCCACAATCACTTTTTCAGATTCCATGATCTGCATCATTTCCATGACCTGTATGGGGGTCGTGCTAGGGTACATACAAGTTCCAAATTGGATGGCTTTTCCCAGGCCACTAACAAGACATTTCTATCACAGCAAAATCACCTCTATTTTTGCACACAGCACTCTTCTGTTACATAAATGACCCTAACCGTGATGCCTGTAATGGGATGAAAGTTCCCTCGATTTTTGCACACTGAGAAAAAGGTGTCTGCCACCAGAATGTTTTTTGAAGTATCTGTGTTCCATTCCAGGACTTTTCCATGACTCAAACCGCAGTGCCATGACTTGCCAGTCCTGGGAAATTATTACTTCTTTAAGTTCCATACTTTCCACCATTCCCCTAAGCTGTGCCAATCTTGTGCATTCTCAGCCAAGTACATCACACTGTCACATGGTCCCTTTGCATAAAGTTTCACTTTAGACTATAGATAACAGCTACACATTTGCTGCCAAAAGTAGATCAGGTGTAGGATATCATTGGGTCTACGGACTTGTGCAGTAATTTACATGATACAGCCATTTCAATCCAATTACCTTTGTACAGTTCAGACACTGTGCACAGCTAGTTTAATTAAGATTAATTTTCCTGGCATTTATAGAAGGTGTTATAATGAGGATCTACCGTTACCTACCACAACTTAACCACTCAATACTCAAATTTCTGTGGAAGTTCTCACATTATCAACCACGACTTGAACACTAAATTTCCAAAGAGGTTCTCACATATCAACCACACAAACTTAATTTCCATAGAACGCTAAATGCCTAAAGAGGTTCTCATGCTACAAACCACGACTTTAACACAATTTCCAGGGAAGTTCTCATGTATCAACCATGACTTAATGAAACACTACGTTTCCAAGGAGGTTCTAACATTATCAACCAAGACTTAAACACTAAATTTCCAAGGAGGTTCACCGTTACCGACCACACTCACATTTCAGGGGTCTTGGACTTGTTCCTGCCATTGAAAAACTCCGGCAGAGCCCGCCTCTCTATAGCATGCAGGGCGCTGTAGTCGAACCAGGCAGCATAGCTGGGAATGATAATGTGGTGCGTCTGTTCTGTCAGCGTGTCGTCCACGTCGTTCTCATCCCGCTTCTTCTCCGCATCTTCCACCGCCGTGCTCTCCGCTGCCGCCGTCTCCACCTTCAAATCACCGAAAAGATCAAGCGTGTTTCAGGTTAATCACAGGGCACCAAAGTCTCTTGTGGAACGTGAACGGCGACAGGGTCAGTCTTGTCCCCTATGAACACTCAGGATTATACAGATCATATTCCCTGCAGACCACCAAGCAGTCTTGAATCTCCTGCCTCCATCTCCTCTACCCAATCCTGTCCATTCCCTCCCACCTCCCACTCTGCACAATGACGAACCTGTGTGAAAAAAGAACACTTCAGCAAAAGCAGGGTCTTCCTCTAACTTCTCAGACCTTGTTACAACAGAGTTCTTCATAAGACACATGTACCTTTCCTATGGCATCAGACAAACTCATGAAAATGGGTATTTCTCTTGCCACCAATGAAATCATTTTCACTTCTAATGCAACAGACATTACAAGCAGCTTTACACTGCAGCAGTAAAAGAGGAATCCAGTGTCATGCCCTATGTCCCTATAACACTGACAGCTTCTGCGGTGTGTACCAGGAAACTGCCAGTCCTACTTACCTTTTCCGCCTCTTCATCCAGATCCATAATGGTGCCTCCTTTGACCGGTTGAGTTTCTGTATCACGCTGACTGCGAGATCCCGACACTGCAAAACACATGCATTATCGCATACTGCTTTGATCTTATATACGGCCGGAAGATCGATAATTCCTTATTTCATATGAATGTAGTCCATGTGCATGAACTCAATGGATAGTTTGAACACATGCAGATTTGCACAGGAGTCCCTCCCTGTCGTCCTCCCCAGGCTGCTGAACATGCTTAAACTGATTTACTTTTCAAAAGTACTCTGACTGCATAGTTTTGAAAAGAATCAGTCTAAGCATGTAACGTGATGTTTAAAGTCACAAATTTGTGAGGTAAAGCTTGCACATCTTCTCAAGTTATGACTCATTTAATAGTTTTGGACTTTTGCTCGACTTAAATCCATTTCATCTAAAAAGTTTTAGCCAATACAAAAAAAAAACAAAAAAAACCCGATTAAGCAACAAAAGTTCCTTTTCTCTCAAAAACCCAATGTTATTCCTAGATAATGCTTGCTCTATGATCACAGCAAGAGACCAGCAACGTACGCAGCAGACTTGAACACCTGACATCATGTCACATTTCTGGCCATGTATGAACTTGTCATCATCACAGGAATGACATCCTTTTCAGTGTGTATTTCCTCTCTCTTTCCTAAACCCTCCATCCCCCACCTTTTTCTTTCTCACAGTATAATCATATATATATATATATATATAAGAATACAGGATTCTCCCTTCTTCTGGAACATTTTTTTTTCTCTCCACATTCTTCTCCCTACAAAAGCTCCCTCCCTTAACAGATTCATTTTGAAGGATTTCCAAAGGGCAGTATTCCACATCCTAAAAATGCCTCCAAAAGTGAACAGTATTCATACTTTCTGGAGGAAAAAAAAATAAAGGTGTATGGAAGTGGTATAAGATACTAAACTACAAAAATAAAAAAGCAACAAAAATGAAATATGCTTACACCATAACATACCAATAACCAAAAACAACACATGACAAGAAAAATTGCCAGTCCTGACTCTGATCTCAAGGACCATAAAATAATAATGTGTGGTCTGTAAATAGTTTGTGTGGAAACAAGTACCAGAAGAAAAACAACTCTGCATATATACACAATAATAGCATCCCTTTGTGACGTGGAAAAATGCAGACTGCAGAGACTGATCGCGAACATCAAGCATAGGACTTGGGCTGTGGTACACAGGGATACCTCGTGACTGTTTCGTCAACAATTTGTATGGTGAGGATACACTCAACAATCTGTGGACCAATGAAACTTGTTCACATCCCTCCTGTGTGTGAACAAAAACATTGTACAAGTTCACACCTCAGGGTGACCTTTCAGAACAATGATCAGCATTATGAGATAGTACACTTCTACTTTGACAGAATGTGGCAGGGTTTTCATTTTACCGTTACTTACCAGCATCTAACCGCTCCCAAATGACAAAACACTGTTCAACATTTCAGTCACAAGAACAGCATACTGAATCAACTTTTGTTTGACCAGATATCGGGAATGAGCAAGTGAATTGTTGCATTCCTAGCACCTGAACTGTTATCAACTGCTATGACTTGGCAACCTATTGTTGTTGCTTTTTTGGCCTCGTCTACCTTTGCCAAGTCTGAAGTACCAGTTTCAAGAACAACTAGCCTGCTTACTGTGTAAACACAGGGTGCTTACAGAAAGGTTCTATAGTAGTCACTGTGAGACACTGGGTGGTTACAGAAAGGTTCTATAGCAGTCATTGTGAAACACTGGATGGTTACAGAAAGGTTCTATAGCAGTCAGTGTGAGACATTGGGTGGTTACAGAAAGGTTCTACAGCAGTCAGTGTGAAACACTGGATGGTTACAGAAAGGTTCTACAGCAGTCAGTGTGAAACACTGGGTGGTTACAGAAAGGTTCTATAGCAGTCACTGTGAGACACTGGATGGTTACAAAAAGGTTCTATAGCAGTCAGTGTGAGACCACACCGGGTGGTTACAGAGAGGTTCCACAGCAGTCAGTGTGAAACACTGGGTGGTTACAGAAAGGTTCTATAACAGTCAGTGTGAGACACTGGGTGGGTTACAGAAAGCTTCTATAGCAGTCAGTGTGAAATACCAAGTGTTACAGAAAGCTTCATAGCATTCAGTGTGAGACACTGGGTGGTTACAGAAAGGTTCTATAGCAGTCAGTGTGAAACACTGGGTGATTACAGAAAAGTGAGACACTGGGTGGTTACAGAAAGGTTCTATAGCAGTCAGTGTGAAAACACTGGGTGGTTACAGAAAGGTTCTATAGCAGTCAGTGTGAAACACTGGGTGGTTACAGAAAGGTTCTATAGCAGTCAGTGTGAAACACTGGGTGGTTATGAAGGTTCTATATAGCAGTCAGTGTGAAACACTGGATGGTTACAGAAAAGTTCTACAGCAGTCAGTGTGAAACACTGGATGGTTACAGAAAGGTTCTATAGCAGTCAGTGTGAAACACTGGGTGTTACAGAAAGGTTCTATATAGCAGTCAGTGTGAAACACTGGATGGTTACAGAAAGGTCTCTATAGCAGTCAGTGTGAAACACTGAGTGGTTACAGAAAGATTTTATAGCAGTCATTGTGAAATGCTGGATGGTTACAGAAAGGTTCTACAGCAGTCAGTGTGAAACACTGGGTGGTTACAGAAAGGTTCTATAGCAGTCAGTGTGAAACACTGGATGGTTACAGAAAGGTTCTATAGCAGTCAGTGTGAAACACTGGGTGGTTACAGAAAGGTTCTATAGCAGTCAGAGTGAGACACTGGGTGGTTACAGAAAGGTTCTATAGCAGTCAGTGTGAAACACTGGATGTTACAGAAAGGTTCTTTAGCAGTCAGTGTGAAACACTGGGTGATTACAGAAAGGTTCTATAGCAGTCAGAGTGAGACACTGGGTGGTTACAGAAAACTTCTACAGCAGTGTGAAACGCTGGGTAGTTACAGAAAGGTTCTATAGCAGTCAGTGTGAGAAACTGGGTGGTTACAGAAAGCTTCTATAGCAGTCAGTTTGAAACACTGGATGGTTACAGAAAGGTTCTATAGCAGTCAGTGTGAAACTCTGGGTGGTTACAGAAAGGTTCTATAGCAGTCAGTGTGAAACACTGGGTGATTCAGTCAGAGTGAGACACTGGGTGGTTACAGAAAACTTCTACAGCAGTGTGAAACGCTGGGTAGTTACAGAAAGGTTCTATAGCAGTCAGTGTGAGAAACTGGGTGGTTACAGAAAGCTTCTATAGCAGTCAGTTTGAAACACTGGATGGTTACAGAAAGGTTCTATAGCAGTCAGTGTGAAACACTGGGTGGTTACAGAAAGGTTCTATAGCAGTCAGTGTGAAACACTGGGTGATTACAGAAAGGTTCTATAGCAGTCAGAGTGAGACACTGGGTGGTTACAGAAAGCTTCTACAGCAGTGTGAAACACTGGGTAGTTACAGAAAGGTTCTATAGCAGTCAGTGTGAGACACTGGGTGGTTACAGAAAGCTTCTATAGCAGTCAGTGTGAAACACTGATGGTTACAGAAAGGTTCTATAGCAGTCAGTGTGAAACTCTGGGTGGTTACAGAAAGGTTCTTTAGCAGTCACCTTGTTTGGCAAGCTGAACCTCCTGGATGCCTGGCTCAGACGGGGGGTCCTCCATGTCTTTCGTCAAGTCCTCCTCCTCCTCCTCCCACCGCCGCTTTTTGGCGCTGCTCAGGGCTGGGGGTGCGCGTGCTGCACAGAACATGGCTGGCTTGTGTTGTTCTGTCAGGTCGATGCTGCTGCTGTTTCCGTTTCCACAGCTGATGATGATGATGATGATGATGATGATGATGATGATAATTACCCATGACCCGTTGATGATAACTGCCCAATGGATTTTTTTTTTTTTAACAGAAAACTGCTGTTTTGAGATCAAACAAGAAGAACCTTACAAAAGCTGACATCAGTACAAAACCTTTGTTGGTGTGTAAACCGAGTGCATGGGGGTAGGTGCTAAGAAAGGAATAGAAAGAGCGGAATGAGGGTAACTGAAAGGGTAGAAAGAGGAACCTGTCGAGCAGATGTATGAAAAAACAAATTACTCACTCTCACATCAAACTGCAACAAAATGCACACACTACACAGACTGTTCACCTTACCTCTTTTTCTCTTCACTTTCTCTGGCTGTGGTGAAGGCGACCGTTTTGCGCTTGACGTTCTTCTTCTGCCGTTTCCCTTGTCTGTCAGAGTCCTGGTTTTCATGAATCTGTGAACAAAGGTACTTCCCTGTTAACACACAATTCCACCACAACATGCACACACACGCTGGGAAGCATGCGCAGAGAACATAAAATGACACAATAAGCATGCATAAAAAAGAATCTGTTAAAACAGACACACTACTGTCATTTGCATGTTGTTTGTTTATAACGAAAAGAATTTTCTAAGAGTATGTCAACTCTTAAAAAATTTCTTTCCTTATTAAATGAACGAGCTGACTACAAATCCAAACAGAGCTAGACATATAACAAACATAAACAAAAGAGTTTCCTAGTTCTCCCATTCACATTTTCATACTACTATCTGGGACAAAGACCACACCCCCCTCCCCCCCCCTTTGTCTCCTTACACCCCCTCCCACTCTCAATCTCTGAACCACCCCTTCCCCACCCTCCCCACTGTCTCCTTACCCCCTGCCACTCTCAATCTCTGACACCCCCCCCCCCCCCCCCCACTGTCTCCTTACCCCCTCCCACTCTCGATCTCTGAACCACTCCTTCCCCACCCTCACCACTGTCTCCTTACCCCCTGCCACTCCTGATCTCTGAACCACCCCTCCCCCCCCCCTCCACTGTCTCCTTACCCCCTCCCACTCTCAATCTCTGAACCACTCCTTCCCCACCCTCCCCACTGTCTCCTTACCCCCTCCCAATCTCTGAACCCCCCACTGTCTCCTTACCCCCCTCCCACTCTCAATCTCTGAACCACCCCTTCCCCACCCTCCCCACTGTCTCCTTACCCCTCTCACTCTCAATCTCTGAACCCCCCCCCCCCCCCCTGTCTCCTTACCCCCCCCCCACTCTCGATCTCTGAACCACTCCTTCCCCACCCTCCCCACTGTCTCCTTACCCCCTGCCACTCTCGATCTCTGAACCCCCCCCCCCCCCCCCCCCCCCCCCCCAACTGTCTCCTTACCCCCCCACTCTCTCTCTCTCCCCCCCCCCCCCCCCCCCCCACTGTCTCCCCCCCCCCCCCCCCCTGCCACTCTCGATCTCTGAACCACCCCCTTCCCCCACCCCCCCCCCCCCCCCCACCCCCCCCCCACTGTCTCCTTACCCCCTCCCGCTCTCGATCTCTGAACCACCCCCTTCCCCACCCTCCCCACTGTCTCCTTACCCCCTCCCACTCTCAATCTGAAGCAGAACTTACGTCATCCACAACCAGTCGCAGCAGTCCTGACAGCTTGCATCGTTTGCTCTCGGTCTGCACGGCGAGCAGAAAAATGCGATGAAAAGTCTAGACTTGAGACACTGCTAATGTAGGCTTGTACGTTAAGCACAGACCCCACAGGATACTGAGCTCCAAGTGTGACATAGACAGATGCACAGACAGACAGACAGACAGGGAGCGAGGGGGGAAAGAGAAGAACAGAATGAGAGCCCAAGGAGGTCAGACTAAGGGTCAAGGAGGAACGACACTTGGCCCCAATCCTCTACCTGTTCGATGAGCTAATGTCTTTCCTGGCCTGTCTGACACTGCAGATATTCACACATCCCTTTTGAGACGAACAAAAGCGCAACAAACAGGAGGACAACATGACTAGCATCAAAATTGACTTTTCTTAGCGTATTTTTCTCTACTGCTACAGCAAAGAAAATTACCCAAAAAAAAATCTTTATTATGTGTTTTTATTTCAGGTTTTCCTGTAGCAAAAAAAAATCAATAAATTACTTCCATCAAACTAAGCATACACAAGGTATATTCAGTCTGTAAGACATCCTTCTCTCTCTGTACTACCACTACGGTCATAGGCAGCTCAGTCATCCCATCACTGCTGTTGCAAGGGCGCACACACACACACACACACACACACACACACACACACACACACACACATACACACACACACACACACACACACACAAAAGACATGAAGTACAAAAAGACTCACATCGAACTCGTCATCCACCATGTAATCCTCCTCAGACATCCACTCGTTGAACTTCTCCAAGTCCAGCAGCCACTGAGCCGTCACCTAACATGAGGTCAAACGTCAAATCAGGTCAAAGTTCAGACCCCCAAAAGTGGTTTAACAACTAAGATAAATTAAAACAAAAAAAAATGTAGCAAACCCTGCCTGTTCTCATACTCATGTGATACATGTCTTCTCTCTCTCTTTCCCTCACTTTCCTTCAAGCGTTGGACATTTTTTTCTTCTCTCCCGTTCCAGATCATTCACACTTCCCTGCCACCATCATCCCATTTCCATAAAGATGTTTGCATACACTCTTTTCAAATTTTGCACCAAGAGAAATAACGTTTCATTTGTATTATCAGTTCTTCCAAAACTACTGACCGTAACGTGTCAATATTTCTGAGGGATAAAGCGCACAAGCTGGTAAGTCAGCAGTGCAACACAAACAGTAAACAAAGCCAGAGGAAAAACAAGATTAAACTGTGCATACTTCACACGTTTAAGACAAGTTGTCTGCATCACTGGCTCCGGTGATGATTCACCAAAACACTGATATCCAGCTGCCACAAGCAGGAGAAAATAAATCTGATGAGAAAAAAAAAACTGGTCACTGCTGGTGTAATAACCACAGGTTGAGACTCAAAGGGGAAAAGTATCAGTTCAAAGGTAGGAAAGTACATTGTACTGTTTAATCAAAAAAAAAAACAAAACAAAACAAAAAAAAAAACCCAAAGAAGTCACTGCCTTTAAATGCTAATCAAAGTGTTCCTTTTTCTTCTTCATTTCAGAAATGCCTCATGTGCAGTTTCAGTCACATCTACCAAGGATGCCCATCCCTCTGAAAAAAAAAAAAAAAAAAAAAAAAAAAAAAAACACTCCTAGATGAGGGGGAAAAGGGCAGAAAACATGACACAGAGTATGATGCTGACACTCATACAACCCACAGGGCACGGAACACTGACCACAATTTTTCTCATCGATTGCAAATGAACACTCAGTGTGTTCTGAAATAACTTCTTGCCAAGTTGTTGATCAGCTTTGTTTTTCGCAGCAGGTGAAAACAGCATCTCCTCTCCCCTCCCCAAACCCCTTCATGGAAAAGTGAGAGGAGGAAAAAAAAAAAAAAAAAAGCATGTAATCTATGGTGGTGTATCTTACATGCAGGGCTTCCTCACGGTTGATGTTGGACACCTCTGGCTCATAGTCGATGTGTCACGTTGGTCACCCACGTATCGTAACTGTCAGCAGAAAGTTCAATACCTCAACAATCAACATCAAGAAACCATCACAAATGGACATACCACTAATTCTTTCCTTGCTCCCTGCTTTATCTCTTGGTGAAAGACTGTGTTGGTATGGGTTCTCTTGCTTTTGTAATGAGTGGGGAGTTACTGGGGCACCTCACTGAAGAACACTTTACCAAGTTCCTCAAGTTCTGTTGGTTTTGTGCCAAGACTGGGATCTATGCAAATATTTCCACTATCCATTCAGCAATGTTGTCAGTCCATTTTTTTTTTCTCTTCTGTCTTCCTCTTCTCTTTGTACGTTTAATGACATTGAAACACGTCTGGACAAAAAAAATCCACAGCATTAAAAGAAGCCAAATTTCTTGAATACACTTACCTGCTCCAAAATAAACCACCTTCCAGCCCCATTTATTATGAACATACCTGGAGTTAAAATATGAACAACGAGAAAGCCACCACCTTGGAAGTCCATGATTACTGAGGCAATAATAAAGGTTGGATTTAGCTCCTTTCCTTTCCAGATCATTTGTTTGTTTTTACATCCTGATTGCCTACGGCCATGTTCTCCCCAAATAGGAATACGACAGATGTTCAGACACCATCTAAAAACTACTTTGGAGTACGAAAATTCCTTTGTCTGGAATCTCCTTCCTGGATTTACCTCTCACTAAAGGCTTCCTCTTTAAGCTAAAGATCCAGGTTTTAAAGACTACTTAAGCTCATGCTGAAGGGTTCTACTCGTTCATCTATAACTTACCTCTCGGGGGAAAAACCACCAATGAACCATGCAGTTGCCGTCACGCTTCATGACAGGGCGGAAATACTCCTCTCCTATGCACACAGATGAAAGACATTTCTTTACAATATGTAATTTAACAACACGACAGCAGGCAAGAATATGTTATAAGCATATACAAAACTAAGAGACATTAGCATCCTCTGTTAGCTTACCAAAAATGCAACCAGTGCTATGCGTATTCCAATGCCACTGTCTTTCTCTCCCTTGATACTATTTTCACCGATTTATCTTCTTTCTTTTTTTTCCTTTCTGTTTTTTTTTTTTTGGGGGGGGGGGGGGTGTGTGTGTGTGTGTGTGTGTGTGTGTGTGTGTGTGTGTGTGTGTGTGTGTATTCCGGATATCCATGAATTTGGGGAGAAGTGTGAGCCCTGATAATCAACCCACCTTCTGGCGGCGGATTGGCAGGCAGCGGGTAGATAATGTGCGTGGCGTCATCCTCGCCATCGACCATGGTACCCTGATGGCGCTTGATGATGTCCCTCAACTTGGACACCAGCGTTTTGTCCACGTCGGGTGTGATGAACACCGAGGGCATCTGCATCAGCTTCTGGCTCATCAGCGACTTCTCAATCTGCATGAACATCTCCACGTTACGGTCCATGCGCGAGGGCGACTGGAAGTCAAAGCGGCGCCTGAAAAAAAAAAAACAGGAAAGGGGAGGGGGGATGTGTACAAAGTCCATCATTCTCATTCTGTCAAACACAATCTGAAAAAGTCCATCTTTTCAGGCTTGCACACAATTTCATACTCTGCCTGGGGAAAGCGTGGTGTGTGTGTGTGTGTGTGTGTGTGTGTGTGTGTGTGTGTGTGTGTGTGTGTGTGTGTGTGTGTGTATGTGTGTGTGTGTGTGTGTGTGTGTGTGTGTGTGTGTGTGTGTGTGTGTGTGTGTGTTGCTCATCAGTGTGTCCAAGCCTATGTGCTAGTGTAAGGAAGGGCTGAGGAGCATGGGGGTGTCATGCCTTCATTACAGCTCAGGGTCTATTCTGGGCACGCACTGGGCAAAACAGTCTAATCCTGACAAAACACACACACACACACACACACACACACACACACACACACAGACGAACAAACGAGAAATGTAATATATCTGTAAAATCTTCACAATAAATTATCATGACAGCTTATCTATCAAAACAGATGAGGGCAAATTGAGGACACCAGCCATTTTGCTCCATTTATCATATCAGATTCAATCATTACACACACACATGCGCACACACATGCACATAACACATGTACAAACACACAAATTACTGTGTAACATTAATGTAGGGTTATATTTTATCTTCAGATAATGTGCAACCTTAATATAGGCTAATATTTCATATTCAGATAATGCACATTTCAATAATATAGGTAAATATCTTGTATTCAGATAATGCACATTTCAAAGTCAAAATATCTTTATTGTTTCTTTATGGATTCATTCACTTTTTTTTGTCACCTATACCTCTCAGAGAGGCACAGGTTGGTCCTCTTCAAATTGACAAAGACACAATAAACTGTTACTGATTTCCTATCCATTTCATGTGAACTTAGAAAAGACGGAATAAGTCCTCTGAAACAAACAGTTAAAAATCCTCTGGAAAATGTATTCTATCATCTTAGAATGAACTACCAGAATCACAATTTTTTCTCGGTCTATTGATTTCCTTTCTCTAGAAATTAATAAACACTGCTACAAGTATGGTGAGGAAACCACAGAGAGTATTGTCCCCCGCATTGCAAAAAAAAGTAAGAGATCTTGTTTTTTGGGCTTGTGGAAGCTGCAAAAAGGTTCTGTTTTTATCTGTGTGTATGTGTGTGTGTGTGTGTGTGTGTGTGTGTGTGTGTGTGTGTGTGTGTGTGTGTGTGTGTGTGTGTGCGCGCTTACTTTTCCACATGAAAGCCTGCCAAATCACTAATGAAAACCTCACCATCCTTGTTCACTCTTGAACTTGTAGACAGCAGCAAAGATCTGGCACAGTGCGCCACCTGGTTTGAAGTCCAGGAAAAGTCGATTCTGTAAATTGGAAAAGCAATTTAAGTATTAATGGAAAACAGTCAGTGGTACTGTGGAACTTTTTTTGTTTTACTAGGAATATTTTGTTTCCTTCTGTTCTTTGTTAATACAAACACGTGAAGCATGCCACAGTATGCAAACTGGACTCGAACGCACATAATAAGATCATCACAATCAAATCAAACTCAACGCTCTGAGCTCTGTGGACACAAACACTAAACATGACTGTCAGGTTGTGTATAGAAGTCTGTCAACAGTCTAGTTTCATACACTTATTGGATGCTTCTCTCTGACAGCATTGAGCACTCAAATTTCATGACCAAAAAACTGCATGTCTTGTCTCTTTGGCTTGACTGATGATGGGATATACTGGAAGGAAGCGTAGACTACATCCTCCGTCATGTAGTCTCCAACCAGAATGGAACTCCATAGCCTCATCTTCATCGTTCTTGTCAACATGAATCTAATAAGAAAAAGTTTTTGAATTCTATGGTTCTCCATGCCCTGTTCTCTCATAAGTGACCTCACTTTTGACTTCCTCTCCACATCTATGTCCTCCGTGAACTATGTCAGGGTTGTTGATACATATGCAAGTTCACAGGAACTCTCATTGGAGGGACATGGATGCACCGTCCAGATGGATGTCCATTCACATAAACCCTGGCCAAAGCAATCATTATCACCAGCATGGCACTTAGTATGTGATGTTCTGCACATGGTGAATCAGAGCAGGCACCACTGTACACCATCAATGTGTCCTGACTGCAGTGCAGAGTCTCCTCAGACGAGTCGCCTCACAATGAATTCCTGCCGACAGGACTGCCAGAATGAGCAGCATGGGAATAAAGGCATTCATAAGGCAATAGGGGGGGGGGGGAAGAAGAAAAAGTCTATAACACAATCGCCAGATCGGATATGAAACCTAGCAGACAAGTAAAGCACCTTGGTACACAGATGCCCTTATCACACACACTGGTGAGGCCAAAGTACACCGCCCTGTGGCTAGGAAATCACAGTGATCTGGAAACGACATCATACGAACAACACTTGATACATACGGGCAGCTTGGTGAGGGCGGGGTTGGCATTCTGCTTGCCGAACGTTTCTTCCTGGAAATGGAGTAGTTGGATGGTGAGGTTGGCCAGCCCCTTGTTGGTCGGTGGGTCAGCTTGCGTCACCTGTGCATCAGTCCCCTCATGACATGGAGTGTGTGTCAGTTCTTTCTCTATACAATGAGTAGTTAGCACTCTATTTTCACCCCCTCTCACTCAATGGTTGTGTGTTTGTGCCACTTCCTTCTCTATACAACAATGAGTAGTTAGCACTCTATTTTCGCTCCCTCTCCCTCAATGGTTGTGCCTTTGTGCCACTTCTTTCTCTACACAGTCAGTAGTTAGCACTCTACTTTCAGCCCTTTTCACTCATACCTGTCTGCTTTCCTTCTTTTCCTGTGTGACCTGACTTCAGCAGAACCGACTTTGGTCATACCTTTACCAAGGCTCCCAAGTCAGTTCATTTGAGCACCATCAAAACATTGAAACTGTGAAGGCATTTTAAAAATTTCTGACTGCGCGGGGAAAAAAGCACCTCTTATCCATTTCTGTCTCATTTTTTCTCTGTGTATTTATGTGTGTGAGGCAGTCAGAATGCGTGTGTGTGTGTGTGTGTGTGTGTGTGTGTGTGTGTGTGTGTGTGTGTGGTTTTTCAATACATTTACAAGCAGTTATAAAGCATGACACGCTAAATATTTTTGTGACCACATGAAAATTTGAAAAAAAAAAAACATTTTTCGCACCAAGTCTGGCCCCATAATTTTTACAAAATAAGTATCACTGGTGTCAACAAGAGAAAAATGCAAAAAAATGCTTACATACTGCATGGCAACACTGAGCCATCACAGGATGACTGAGAGCAACAACAAGCAAAGACCTGGAGAAAGCACATTAAGAACATCTGCTTCCCAAGCTAACAAGACCCCTGGCTTCCTGAAAATTTTAAAAAGTCAGCTCTAAGTACATTAAGAATTGGCCTAGAACCAGACTTTATAATTGGTCCATTGCCCAGGAAGATTCAGCATAAGCCTGGGACCAATATCAACAACAGGACATAGATCAACTAAATGCATTCCAGCGACACGCAGCAAGACTTGTACCAAGACAGTATCACAGGGTTGAGGGTATCTGCAATGATTAGCACCTCAGATGGCTTTCCCTACAACAGCAACACTATACAGGAGGTTTATTAGTGGGATGAACAAACTACTGCATGAAGAGGTCATCATGGATATCCAGGGACAGAAGCTTCTCCTGCCACCACTGCAACAAAGAGGACTACTTAATAAGATATGTCCCATGTATGTAAGCAGGATTCATCAAACATAATATCTCTGAATCAGTGAATGGAAAGCCTTACTGCACAAAACTGTGAAGGCCAACACAATTTGCACATTTCTCAGTTTCTGCCAACGGCCTCCCAGTTGTCACCCTCAGCAAACAGCCTTTTTCTCTTCTGATACTTAACTAAGTAGTGCTTGGGGTTGGTTCTTTCAACTGTTCTGTTGCTAGACAAAAACATGAATAGTAGCCATTTTGAAAGAGAGAGGGGTGGTGGTGGGACAGCCAGAAACTATATCAACTGGCTCTTTTAGTAGACTGGTTTCTATCCAAAGATTCACCTAGAAGTAACAGCATAAATGTGCATACATTGTGTAAATGAAATCATTGTATAACTTACAATAACTGAAGACGGAAAGAAAGATGGAAGGGCTCTATGCTTGCAAATCACAACACCTGCAAACTGTATTTGGACCTAGATCTGAATCAAAAGTTTGGCATCACTTAAGCGACTCTTGGTCTGTACAGCTGTGATGGAAAACACACGCTATGAAAGCAAAGCAAAGGTTTGGGTTGAGGTATATTCGACAAAAACTGGAGAAATTGAGATACATCGAGATAAAGGGACAAGGGCAGTAACTCTAATCGATTTCAGACTTGACGGCATCACTCTTCGCAGTAATATACATTTGACCAAAAATGAAAGAAAAAAAAAAAAACACATACAAGCATTTTTCACACGTTTATCACGGGGGTTTTTTGTGTGTAAAGGAGTGCACTATTCTGGTGATTCATGGTAATTTTGTTCATGCTTGCCGGCATGACTGTCATGAGCGACGCTGATCGACTGAAGAAAACAACAAAGAACAAAAAAACGCTTTGGGTGATCATTACTGCAAAATAACAAACACTCTCCATCAAATCATAGAATCTTATATACCTTTTTGCAGTTTTTGTACAGCCATGTCCGAACTGTATCAAACTGAGCAATTGTTTCCACAGATTCGTAAAACTTTACATTTTGGACCGCCGTCTTTTTTTTCTGTGGAGCGCCATCTTTGTTTCAAGCGTGTTCAGGTCCGCAGTAAATGATTATGAGTGTGAGATCGATTTTCATGTTTATGATGAAATCAATAACAATAAAAAAAGAAACGTTTAACATCCTTTTTCTAATGAATTTGTCACATAAGTATTCTTTGTTTATAGTATGACAATTTCATATATATTCTTAACAATATAGGCAC
>JADBJO010003305.1:65000-95000 GCA_016801955.1 Conus betulinus
CAGAAAGAAAGTTTGACAGTTATTTTCTTATTTAATGCCTATTCAGTAATTTTCCAATTTAAAAATTCTAGCTCAGAAACTACAAAAGATATAAAAATGAAATATATATGATTTTTGAAGGGAATTGAATGGAGATTTTGAATCTGGGCTTTTTGTTTTAATTTTGATCATAAAAAAAATATTTAGGCATTTAGATTTGGATAGATTTTTTTTGCACGATCAAAAACATATGTATTTACCACTACAGCTTCACATCCAAAAAAGAACACAGAGCAAAAAAGTTGAAAATAAAGTTGATATTGTCACACTACACCTGTAAATGAAAGTAAAACAGTCTAGAAGTCTATCAAGACGCTCACTCACACCTCATGCAGACAGGTCAGTCCACGACCACGCCCCCCCCCCCCCACCACGCCCCCTTGCTGGACTTCAACCCTCTCTTTCACTCCTCCTCTTCCCCTACCTTTCCTGCTGCCCGTGTCACGCTGCGAGCAGGCCGCGCTCCCCTCTCGCGCTGACTAACACGTCGCTGGCCACTCGCACACAGTGCAGAGTACACACTAGGCTGGCTCGTTCGACGCTGGTAACCAGTCAGCTGAACACACTCTTGCGATCGCACAGCACGACTCAATAACTGACGAATATGGTCGGCAATTCCATCACTATCATCATCTCACCTTCTATCTTTGTCAAAAAAGATTAGCAGAGCTTGCTCAGCTGTGTAAGTACGCTGATTTGGTCGCTACACTCGTCGAAGGTTGCGCCGCCATCTTTGCAAGCGAGACAAAGCGCTGGCTGGTCATCCAGTCAGTGATGAGGAAAAATGGTCTTTCCCCTCACGTGTGGTCATTTGCATATCATTTTAATACTGCAGACATATAAGGCTTACTACGCACACTCTATTTTCAGTCCTTTGATAAGAATAGTAACGAATGAAAATTTCAGAAAAATGCATGACGTCAGTGGACGGCCCATAGGCACTGGAACCCATCGCCAGCCATTTTTTCCAAAAAAGCTCTTATTGTATACCAGCATATGTGAAACGCGGATATCTCTGGAACTAAGCACCCAATTCTCATGCTATTTTTTGTAAAATGGAGGAGATACACTGTACTTTTATTATATCATAACATGTTAGTAATGGTAAGTCAACAACAATTTCAATTTTTTAGTGATTTCAAGTGCAAAAAAAAAAGCAAAATAAAAAAAAAAGAATGTTATGTTTCTTCAAAGCGTAAAAAATAAAGAAAGAATGCCAACAAACTCTCAACAAGGGAGGAAAAATACTCCACTCACAACTGAAGACCCAGAAAGTATGGTATTTCCAACAGAAAAGTGCATGAAACAGTCACAAATACACTACTACAATAGCAACACACATAGCAGGGACACACACACACACACACACACACACACACACACACACACACACACACACACACACACACACACATTCTTATGCCTAACTGGTACACATGTAAGAAAGAAAAAGGGACACACACACACACACACACACACTCACTCACACACACACACACACACACACACACACACACTTCACTCTCAACAGTATATATATATATATATTTTTTTTGATGAACACAAAGTCATTCATGTGCCTGTTGGTCTCTGAACCCTTGTCATTCAGTTGATCTATATCATCTGCTGTACACCCACTCGAAATACGTCTGTGTGCTACTCGCCTCTCACGTGTCAGTTGGCCACGCCCCCTTCAACCTCGACCAGCAAGAGTCGGCCCACAGCGTGTGTGTGAAGTTCGTTGCCTAAAGTCTTAGTTGGCTCCCTCACATAGAGTAGTGAACAGTCAGTCAGTGCTGGCTGGCTCAACGCAAAAACACTGGGGCACACGCGGTAGGGTAGTAAGTGCGCGTCTTATCAGCCTCTCATAACAAGTTGGCAACGGTCCAACGCTTCACGTTGGAATAATTCGGTCAAGCCCTCACTATCGTTCTTTACTCGTGACTGTCTGGGTCTTCTTCATCTGTATTAGGAACAACCGACCGTCTATTCAATATTCCCAGCACTTGATCTGTGGTAAATGTACGGCAAGGTCGAGTACGTAAAGTGCTTGGTGGTGACGTCATAGTGAATGGAAAAACAATCGGAATAAAGTCAATAAAACACTGAACTGAATAGTGTTCTGACAAAGCAAATGGCTGTGAGCATGGGCCAGACCATCCCCCAACTATGACGTTTATTGCTGGCTTTTTATCTCATGAACTAGGATCGTGAGAGTATCGGGAGTTAGGTCACCCTACTTTGTCGCCAAAAGGTATTAACTCATTCCTTTCCCTTTCCATCTCTTTCTCTCATCTGAGAGTCTTTCACTTACTCATTGTGCCATCTGTACAACAACTTGAAATGCATGGCAAACCGTACACATGTGCACAAACGGTGTACGGACTTGTTTACCTGTACAGTTTCGCCGTATTTTGTACATGTTTTGTGGAAATATGACAAACATGCAAAACTAAAAGAAAATAGTTTTGGAGGGAAAAAAAAAAAAAATCATGAGACGAAAGTTCTGGAACAGCAATTTTACTTTCAAGTTTAACCATGGTGGTGTCATGGTGTGGTTTGACCAGGGAGAGACAACTCTTGCCAACTCCTTTGGATGAAATTGCATGTGACTGTGTCTGTTTCATTCACACACAGGTCGATACGTAGGAACAATAACGGTGATTACAGGCCCTGAAATATTGAAAAAATAATAATAATCATCATCATCATTGAGAGGGCATGACCTTTTGCTAGAATATGCTGATGAATCGGGTTTGAAAGTGATTTGTGTGTGAAGATCCAAATGTGCATGCAGTTGACACAAGGTCAGGGGTCCCTCTAGTGGCTCTACCCTCTGCTAGGTGATGGAGATGAAAATGCCCCCCTCCCCCCCCATCCTTATTTTTTTAGTGTACAAAAATTTGGTAGTTTTATACTTTTTGTGGAAAATATTCTAAATTTTTTTTGTTGAAAAGTACATGAATAGCTGTGTTAGAAAATATGGTCATTTGAGGGGGTTGAAAAGTATATGAAGAACTATTTTAGGGTTAATTATATTAAATATCATACTTACGGACATCCAACTTTTGTTTTCATGTGAACGGTGTTTGATCTGTTTCAGTACTATGATGACACATTTCCCACCGTCAAGGAACAAAAAACCTTTGAAAAGAATCTCTTAACAAGACGCATCGAGCGAATGGTATGTGATTTAACTTTTGTTGTTGTTTTTTTACCTTATAGTGTACATGGGCTTGCCTGAAAGCATGTTTGTTTATTGTGTGTAGTAGATACAGGTGGGTAGTGCATGTGTCAGTATGTGTATGTACATGCATAAGCATTTAAAAACATAGATGATTGTATGGTTTTGTTTGAGTGTTAACGTGAGTGTGTGTGTGTGTGCATGTGTGTGTGTATACTTGTGTGTGTGTGTGTGTGTGTGTGTGTGTGTGTGTGTGTGTGTGTGTGTGTGTGTGTGTGTGTGTGTACATGTGCATAAGATGTTAGAGAAAAACAAAAGTTGCTGCAAGTGTGTGTCAAGGTCTCTTTGTCTTGTTCTTTTCATTGAAACATTTTTTAATGCCGATATACGCTTTTCCCTGCCCCCTCCTGAATGCTTTACACACATGCCCACAAGTGTGCATTCATAGTGACACATGCACGCGCGCACACACACAGAGTCTCACACACACACACACACACACACACACACACACACAGTCTCACACACACACACACACACACACACACACACACACACACACACACACACACACACACACACACATGCACGCAGTCACATGGCACATACATGCATTATATATATGCAGTATATATCCAGTGACAAACGCACGCCCTCAGAGATGTGTATGCACGCTTATGCTGGGACCAGCAGAAAGAGAATGTCTTGAATAAAAAGTTCACACCACAGTGGCTTACCATTTAAGTGAAAATATTCCTCCTCACAGATGCAGGCACAGACAGACAGATAGATATGCACGCATGCACACACATATGCACGCACACATATGTCCATGTACACTTACACTCTTGCGCTTACAAACACTCAGATTCACACATGTGCACATCTACGCATGAATTGTCACAGCAGATTGTGTTGATGCCATTGCAATGTTTCAGCCGAGATCATCATGTTCGAGGGGCTCACCTGTGTTTACAAGAGCAACGTTGATCTTTTCTTCTATGTGGTGGGATCGTCCAATGAAAATGAGGTGATCAGATTTCCCTTTCATAAATCAGTGATTGAAATATGTGCTCTGTTTTTTTATTTTGTTTAACCTTTGACCTACCCCCACCCACCCTTTTCCTCTGACCTGCCATTGCTTACTGACTGGCGATAGGCTCATGAGGTGTTAGCTTGCAGGCTTTCAGGAAAATGTAAGGATCAAGACATAGCATTGTGACCGACTAGTTTCCATTCCTGTGGCAGCCATTTCATTTCCTTCACAAAGAGCTTGGAAAAAAAAAAAGAAAAAGATCTATCAACTTGCATTGGGTGTGACAGACACTGTAACGTGATAACAATAGAAGATTGAGCCTAAGTGTCACACAGTTGACGACAGGAGGTGAAGCTTCCTTTTTCTGTCCCGCTTTGCTTGACTCTTACCTCTTTTTGCTGTTTTATTGCCCCTTCCACTCCCCTTCCCTCCCCCCCCCTCCCCTCCCCCCCATCTTCTAGCCAGCACACTGACCTTTGTTGAAGAAAATGTTCACTTTATGTTTTTTTTACTTTGACCAGAATGTAAATCAATGGTCTCTGTACATTTATTTTCATTCCAAGGTCTTAGACTTGGTGTTCATTGATTTTTTACTTGGTGTTCATTGATTTATTTACTTGGTGTTCATCAATTTATTTACTTGGTGACAGCTGATTCTGGCAAGTGTGCTGAACGCCTTCTACGACTCGATCAGTCAGATCCTGAGGAAGAATGTGGAAAAGAGGGCGCTGCTGGACAACATGGATGCAGTCTTCCTGGCTGCTGATGAGATTTGTGATGGCGGGTGAGCATGTCTTTTTTTTCTTTTCTTTTTTTTTTCCCCTGCTTTTTTTTTTTTTGTCTCACACTGCTAATTCTGGCCCCCCCTTCCCCTCCCCACAACCCCCAACACTCTCAACTAAAAGTAACAATACTGCAAGTTCCAAGGTTGTGGTTATCAGTAATTACAAGTATTATACCGGTTTTGATGACGAAATGCTGACAAAACATCGGCCATGGGGTTTGAACATTTTTGTTTGACCAGGCACAGATTGTGAGAACGTGACCTCAAGGAGTGTCTTTGTGTTGTGGACAGGATTCTCTTGGAAGCGGACCCCAATGCAGTTGTGCAGAAAGTGGCTATCCGCAACGAGGACATCCCCCTGGGCGAACAGACCGTGGCTCAGGTAATGATGCGGTTGATCTTGTCTGCCATCTTCGGTGTTTCAGATGGGTGGGTGTATGGAATTATTCGAAGAACAGATGTATGTGTTCATGTGTGTGTGTGTATGTGTGTGTGTGTGTATGTGGGTTTTGTTTACAGCTACACATAAGCAACACAGAGAGACTTGCCAAGTTAGGTGAAGTGGGGCTAGAAATTCTGATGAATATCTTCATAGAAGCGGAAACCCTGTAACAGGACATAAGCGTCACTGACAGCATTCGGTCTTGAGACCAGCAAGTAGTCATTGTTATGGATGTCAGAAAATGACGCAATATCCATCTGTCCTTGGACAAAAAAATTTCAGTGTAAGGCTAGATCAGGTAGTAATTGCAAGTTTCTGTCCGTGATTTGATGGGGGGAAAGGAAGGTGGATCCCAGAATGCATGGGTACGTGATGCCGGCTCCTTTCTGCTTTCCATCAAGAAATTTTCATTATTTCCAAGCCCACTTCAGTTCACAAGGTCTTTCTGTTGCTGATCATTCTCCCTCTTTCTCAGAGCAAACCCATGCCAAGGGCTAACCATGAGAGTGCAGACATCATCAGATGTTAGTGATCACAGGGCAGAGGCAGTGTGCTGCAGCTCAGGGGCCAAAAAGCGGCCAACATTCTCCTGTGAAAAGAATGGACAGACAAGAGTCCAGCGTGGAACTCCCAACCATGGTGGCAATCACTGTAAAGTGGCGGTGATGCAAGTCACAGGTGCAGAGCTGGAACCCAGGCAACTTGTGTGGTGGCTTGGGTGTGAACCAGTAGACGGCTGACGGTGCTTACCTTCAGGCCAGTTCTTGGTGTGGGTGTACTCCCAGAAGGCGTTAGGTTTACACCCAGGAGTCTGGATTGTATTCAGTGTCACTAACACAAAGTTCTTTTTGTTTATTTTTTTCTTTTCTCTCTTTTTGTGATTTGTTTAGTTTAGCAGTTGTGTGTTTTCTGATACATGTTCTTGTCGTTGTCGCTGACAGAGGAAATTTTCCTGTCGTTACAAGTTTTAGAAATTCCTGTTTGACTAAACCAATACCATTATCCTACTTGGGGTGTACACGCGGTCAAATACTAGCTCAAAAAAAAAAATAAAAAAAAAAAAAGAAACAGGAGACATTCTGCTCTCTCTGCCCCAACACCCATTCAATGTTAAGCCATCAGATTACTCTTATGGATTAGTGTTTTTTTTTTTCTTCTTTTTTTTTTTTCCGAACTGTGGCATATGAAACCAACAGTTAGCCAAGCCAGAGTTAGTGACTTTACCTATGGTCACAGGTGACACCCTGGACTGTGACACCAGTATTGTGACAGCCGTGTTTTTGGTTGTTGGCTAACAAGACACTGAGTGCACTTGTAAATGGTGGTGTAGGGCGTAGGTTTGTGAAATTACATGGTAGGGAAAAAGACAAATTTTTGAGCCATTTTCAGTATGTTTAAGATTAACTCTTTTTTTTTTTTATTTTATGTTTCTTTTTTTTTCCTCTCTCTTTTTATGACATGAATTTGTGGTACAGTTTTGCCATAGTAATAGCGTTGGTTGACCAAGTTGTTAGTAATTTGAACTGAAATTACCCCTACCACTGAATATCTCAATAACGTCCTCCAGCTCCCAGTTACCATGAAAAGTGGGGTTTTAGAGCGTTGGTGCCTCTTCAGAGTCTCCTGACATTATTACAGATAAAAAAAAAAGGCTAGAACATGTCAGGAAAACAAACCCTTGATTGAAAAGGAGAGAGTCTTAACTTGGGGGGGGGGGGGGGGGGAGGGGGGGGGGGTCATTATTGGAAAGTTTGATAGTATGTCTGTCTCTCTAAAGCCCCTGGGCAGTCAAGGCGAGCCTCTCGTTCAAGTGCAAGAGAAAAAAAGGGTTTGTGCCAAAGCTTGTTCTTTCCCTGGCCACACCATTGAGTGGTCACTCCAGATAAAACAGCAGGAAAAAGCAGTAGTATGCTGGTCAAACGATCATGTGATTGGGATGCCCGACCCCTCACCTCCTCACCCCTGGTTGTTTATTCAGGGCAGGTGTAGGCATTCTGATTCTGACGTTTTAGTGAAGTACGTGAAATTACAAGTAGAATCGTATGTGACGCAGCAGCTTGAAAAGTGTGGAGGAACTCCTGATCTTGGTGAGGAACAGCAAAACACAAACAGCAGAGAAATGGTGTGCGAAGGAAGTGGTAGCTTGCAGAGCACTCAGCTTTCTTCTTTGCTGTGTTTGGCTGATGTCTTTTATGATCGCAGTGTCTCGCATGAAAAGCTGAACACTTTTAACTCCCCAAAGGTGGGGAGTACTTGCTCTTACGCTGGGCAGAATAGATGATCAGACTTGTTAAGTGTCAAAGAGCAAGTACACTTGAGTGACAAACTCTCTTAGTGTAGTGTGAGATTTAACTTCAGTGTGTGTGTTTGTGTGTGTGCATGCATGCGTGTGTGTGAGAATGTGTGTGTGTGTGTGTGTGTGTGTGTGTTAGTGTGTGTGTACGTACTGTGACAGAGAGATGTAAAGGTAATGGTCAGAACAGTTCTTCACCCGAACCAGTTTAAATGTTGTCTTTTTTTTTAAAAAAAAGGCCTTGACTAGATGGTGGTATGTCTTCATAACTTGCCTGCGGAAGTAACACACAGGAGCTGCTTCTATTGGTGGATGGGGGGGTGAATGATTCAGAATGACACGAGGCAGATCATGTGATGTTGAGGGAGGGATGCTGGACTAATGATTCAGCTGGACTCGGGCAGATTGTTTCAATGCCTCGTGTCTTGCTGGTTAAAGCAGTGAGTAGTCCATTCCAGTCTTGTCTGATTTAACACTTCTGTGCTTTTTTTTTTTTTTTTCATCACCATATTGATAAAGTTTGATCGTACGGAAAGTCCGGGAGAAAATGGGAGAGGAAGTGGCTTTGCTCGTGGTACAGTTCGTTTTCTTGTCATTACTGGCTTTGTGAGAGGAGGATTTTCTTTTCTTTTTTTTAAATCAATGCTAAGCATGTGAATGTGCTGTAATTTTTATCGTCTGGGTTGATCTCTTGTCTGTTGGTTTGCTTCATCAGTTTTACCTGGTTGCCTGTCTGTCCTGTGTTATGTTGTATTTGTTGGCTCTGCCTGTCCATCTAACGCCTTGAGTTTCTCTGCTCCTAAATATTGAAGCAACTAAACAAAAAGTTAGAGGTAAGTGAGAGCATTTTGCCCTCTCCTCTTCTGGTGTGGACTCTTCCAACATACTTTGTGCGGTCACCTCATCGTTTCTGTCGCTGCTGTTCCATTCTTTCAAATTGCTAGTCCTGTCGTTATCATTATTACATTGTCACTATCACTGTTACTGTTGGTGCCAGTGTGGAATTTGTTGTTCTCATTCTCTTTCTCATGCGTTTTTGGGGTGTTGCTATCAATTATTTTTTTTTTTGTGTGGTGGCGGAAAGTTTTACCATTGGGGCTTTGGGAACATCATGTGCAGGGTTTACACATCATGTGCAGGGTTCTCATGCTGTATGTGGGGGTATATAATGTGTATGAGGGAGAGGTGGGTGGGTGGGATTTGACCTAGAGTTAATGCACAAAACCGCACAGATTCATGGATCAGACTGAAAGTCTGTACAATTTTGTGTTAAGTACTGATCCTTGCCCTGCATAACAGCCATGTATAGTTCTCCTGTTGGATGGGAAACGGTATTTCAGTTGTATCTAATAGAATCACATGTGATAATTCGGCGGGAAAACCTTGAACAGTTCTACAAGTGTGAAGACTGCGGCATGCACCACACAGATCACACAGTGTGACTGATGCAGAAGTGAAGAGGGGAAGAAAAAAAACTGCCCCTGCAAGGTTGTGAAGTGTGTACATTATGTCATGCGTAGCCTTCATGACGTCTCCATATTGGGGTGGGGGGGGGGGGGGGGGGGGGGGGGGGCTTGCCAAGTCCCGTGTCTTTGGAAATGTCACTGGATTTACGTGCTCAGTGCTGGGGAACGTGTGCGTGCGTGTTCTGGCAGTGGAGGGAAAGGGAATTGTGAGAGAGTAGGACTGTGTGCTGGGCTGGAAAGGGACAAGCTGAAAAATCCAGAGTCGTTTTGTACAAACCTTGATTTTGTTGGTTGGTTGGTTTGCTTTTTGGCTTTGTCGTCTGGATGAGTGGAATTCACTTGGTATGTGATTTCATTTGGAGAATTTTTTTTGTTTTACCGTGGGAAGGAAGCAGGGCGGGTTGGGGCGGGATGCAGAGAAGTTGACATCACTGTGCATCGGGACCCTCTTGTTTTTCATTCTTTTGGAAAAACATTTTGTGAATCTGTACTTGCTGTTTATATTGTTTATGTGTTTTTTCTGTCGGTGTCAAAGTAGGAGAGTCTTGAGAACCACAACCCATCTCTTCCCAGAAGGTTGGGTTGCAAAGGGCTAGTTAGGCACCGTGTTAAAAAAGGAAGATTGTGTGTGTGTGTGTGTGTGACATGACTGTGCTGTGTTCTATCTCTGCTTGTGGCTGTTGCTTGTCACTTTGTGCGAAAGGAGGTGAATGGGCTCTGGTGTGCTGCAACTGCTGCTTACCTTTTCTGTGATCTTTCTCCTCTTTGGAACTCATTACTGAAATCTGTTTGATGAATAACTTTGCGCTACTTTTTTCTTCTCCCGTCGTTAGGTGGTTGGCTCAATTAAACCAGGAAAGGCAAGTGACCGGTGGGATCTTGTCATTGTGTCAAACCACAAGTCTGGGTTTCCTCTGTATCTGCATAATTTATGTTGGCTAAGCGTTTTTTTTGCTTAATAGGCAGTGTTGGGGAAATAGCTGCGAACAGTTGGGTTTTGATGCTGACTTACTTCCCTTAACTTGTGTAGCCACCATGCCTGCACATTTGTAATCCCTGGCTGGGGCGGTGCGTTACTGACACACATGCACACACACGGGACAGACGCTACTTTTCTTTATCTGTTAATACAGTTGATGTGCTGTTGAATGAAGTGCCAGTGTTGCTGTTATGTCTGAAATTCACTGTGTTTGTCTAAAAAAAAAAGTGTTGAGAAGTTTTGTGTTATTGAATATAAAATTGAATGGGCATCTACGAAAACATGCACCTTTTTGTCAGGCAGTGTGTAAGAGAAGCTATGAGATCTCAGTCTTGGAGAAAATAGCCCTAATAGACCATGGTTTCTCATTTTTGTAACACTCTGCTCTCAATATTTGTTAGCGTTTTAAGTCTTTTCCTCACTTCAGTTGATATGTGGCGTTTGTATTGCAAACCGCTGCTGTTGCCAGGATGCAGCCTGATAATTAAGAGTAACTGAACATGCTCACTCTTCAATGAAGAAGTCTGAAACCGTTTATTATTAGAGCTGATGGTCATAAAAAATACTGGGCATTTTGCACCTGATCTCACAACATTGACTGAATCGTTGCTTACAGTGAAACGGATGTCGAGCCAAATCTGTCCTGAAGTCAGTGTGTTCTTTTGGATAAGTTTTGGATCAGATTTATGGATGATGGTGATGTGTTTGCAGCCATGGTGGCTCAGGCACTCTAGTCTAAGAGGCAAGCTGTTCTGATGCAGCTACTCTGGTGTAGTAGCTGAGGGGAGTGCGCAACATCTGCAGGGTCCAGTTTGCTACACTGAGGAGTGTATTGTCACAGCTAGTGGTGGAAGGTGAAGATATCGCGCTCTTAGGGTGGCTTGACGCACTGGATATATGGTAATCCTCCTCTTTTGGTTGCTGTGGGTGCTGCCTCCTCTAGTGAATCCTGATATGCCTGGGGGCGTGGAGTGTATTTTCTTTTAACTCCTTTCCTATCTCACTTCTTCAGTCAGGGACTCTTCGAATGGAATATGTCAGTGAAAAGAATGAGTGAGCTGATAATATAAGCAGAACCAAACCAGGGAAGAAATGAGTAAAGTTAGGGAACCAAAGTAGGTTTTTTCTTCATTTTTTTTTAGGAGTATGGGTCTTAATTACTGAGTAATTATAAAACAAAGGTGTTCTTTTGAAAACATTATCGTGTGTAAGTAAGAGTTCTAGAGAACTCATTATAGCGATACTCGAGATGTGTAATTAATGGTGATTATAAAGATGGTACTTGGTAGACCTTTTATAGTGGTTAGCCTTTAATTCTGTGGAATGATTTCTTGTGGATATATATTACTCCTGCAATATGAGTCAGTGTTCAATTGATATTTCATTGATCTCTGTGGATGTATTGGCAATCAGAATTGGAGGAATGTAATCAAACAGAATGTCATTGTAAGGATCATCAGAGATCCTTACACATTGGGAAGGAGCATATTTGCTAGCAGGTTATTCTTGCATGAAATGAGATGGGGGAGAAAGTTTCATAATAACCGAAGTATTTAGCGGTTGGGGGACACTGGTGGACGGTAAATCTGGTAAAGGGAAAGAACTGTTCCAAAAAAAAAAAGTAAGGGAGAGTTAGGCAGAGAGAAAATGTTGCAGAGAAAAGAACTTTCAAGGGGAAGAAACTCTAACTTAGGCAAGGAAGATAATGTTCCTGAAGGAAAATCTTTCAAGGTAGGTAAGTCTAGGACAGGCGAAGAGAAAAATGATCCAGTAGTAATGATTAAAGGGAAGTAAATCTAGTACAGCAGAACCTCTCTATGACCACCCTAAGATTACTGTTGTTGCAGAAAATGTGTTCGATTTTAACACCCACGAGCATCAGTTTGCATTTGATCACAAATGCGGCAAATGATCAGGTGGAATAGGCGTTGTTAATGAATCATGTTTAGCCACCACTAATCAATGAACTATGCATCACTGGACTAGAATGACTGCAATATTTCAGAAAACAAAACTGCAAGCCTTTAAAGGGAGAGAACTTGCCTTTGGAGAACAACCATGTATACAGACAGACTGAAAAATTCCAGGGGAAAAAAAAGGAAGTTCCTTAATGGTAGGTTGTCTTTACTGGCATATAAACATGGTATAAAGAAAGACTGAAGTATTTGATTTCAAATTAAAAAATAAAGGTCCTTGGTGGGAAGCAGTCTTCATTTTTAAGAGAAACCAGTTTGATAAAAAGAGAAAGACGAGAGCATTTAAAAAAAAAAAAAATTGTTACAGGGAGAGTGTTATTATTTGAAGATAAATCTAATGCAGTGAAATATTGAAATAGTCCAGAAAAAAGCTTTAAAGGGAGGTAGTTTCATGGAGGTATCACTGCCTATGTTTTATCAGCAATCATATGGCAAGTGCTTTGAGGCGCTTAAGGCAGAGTTGGTTGTTTACTTTCAGTTCATGTTCAGTTTTTTTTTTTTTCCCCATTTCATGCTCCTGCTGATGCTCTACAATGTTACGTGAACAGTGTGTGTGTGTGTGTGTGTGTGTGTGTGTGTGTGTGTGTGTGTGTGTGAGTGCGTGTGGGCATGTGAGTGTGTGTCTGTGTGTGTGTATATACATGTGTGCATGTGAGTGTGTGTGTGCGCATGCACGTGCGTGTACATGTGTGCATGTATGCATGTGTGCGCAGGCTTGAATGGGCATGTGCGTGTTTTTGATTATTGTGTGTGTGTGTGTTTACAAACTACAAAATCAGGGAGTACCTTCTTTTGTTTTTTTTTTGCTGGGAGTGTTGGTCAAGGAAGAGCAGTCATAGGCAGATTTTAAATTCTTAGCCGCGTCTGCTTATCAATGAGACACACACTGTGTAGCACCTGATGTCACCCGCCAGGGAGGTCACGTTTTTCTCCGGCATCTGTTGGTCAGTGTGTTTTGCTTGTCTGTCAGCAAGATCATGCAAAACCTACCTCATCAGTTTAAGCCAGACTTGGTTGGAAGAATGCGCTGAGCGAACCAGGGACAGAACATGAAATTTGGGTGCAGACCTGCAAGGTGCATCTGGATCAGACCCCCATGTCACATGAATGGAAATGCATGGCTGATTGCCCAGTCTCACATCACAGGGGAGGGTGAGGGGGGGGGGGGGGGGGGGGGGGCAGTAATTTGAATGTCCAGACGCTTTGATTTTAAAAGTCAAGGAGTGTGGGATGTTCATATCACCGTCTACTGTTTTTGTTTGCTGTCTTGTGAAACGGGCAGTCAACCTGGCGTGCGCTCACATTTCTGCGAGACTGGTGTAAGTTGTTAAATTCAGTGAAAGTTAAAAAAAAAAAAAAAAAAAACTCTGCACCGGGAATAATTATAAAACATGACATGCAAATGATGAAAAGGTCCCAGCAATGCTTATCCATTATTGTTCAAGGCACTAGACCACCACATAGTTCAAAGAGATGTCTGAGCGTTATATGCATGAAAACGATTTTGGAAACGCTAAAGTGTTATTTTTCACCATTTGAATAAAAAACAAAACAAACAAACAAAAACATGCTTCTGGTTTGCATTGGCCTTGACAGTTGCCACCTATGGTGCAAAAGGGATGACAGTTTATGCACAGTGCCTCCCCCCCCCCCCCCCCCCCCCCCCCCCCCCCCCCCCCCCCCACCACACCCACACACAAACCTACTTGTTTTTTTTTTTGTATGTGTGTTAGCTTCGTTTCAGTTGGTCAGCTTTGACCAGTCCAGCTGCAATGGTTTTTTTTTGTGTGTGTGTTTTTTTTCTTGTCCTCGAAGAGGAATAAGAACCATCGAGATTTGTGAACTTGGGCTTTAGAGATAAGATAAGATAAGATAATGTTGCTTATAGCCCAGCCGACCGCAAAGGGCCATATCAGGGCTGTCACCACGTTAAAATCAACTCACAGGTCATTCATCCACACAATTCTTTAAAAGACATCGTCTAAAATCTCATCCAAACCTTTGTTAAAAATCTTTCCACTGTAAAATCTCAGATGGGCTTTAGAGAGCTTTTTGTGCTAGGTGATTTAGTGTTGTAAGTAGCATATGTCAATTGAGTTATGGGCATGTCATTATCTCAAAATGGGACTAAGAGTTACTGTTACCCATCCCCCCACCTTTCAGAAAAGAATAAGGGGGCGGGAGGGGGAGGGAAGTAGAAATAAGGGGCAACGAACTTTAGTATTCTGAATGTGTTGTCAAGGATATTCCTGCCCATTGTTTTGTGAACATTGTTTTCTGGTTGCCTTTTCTTCTTCTTCTTTTTTTTTTTTTTTTTTTTTTTTTTTTTTTTTTTTTTTTTTTTTGGGGGGGAGGGGGAGGGTCTATGCATTTTGTCTAATAGGCATTTTGTTGTTTTAGTGTAATGAGCCATTTTCAACACAGATTGTGTTCGGGGAATGAAGTGGAATTTTTGTGTTGATAGCGCTGTTTGCACCAAGGAGGATGAATTTGTGTTTTAGTTTTAATGCAAAAAGTGGTAAGGTTGTGCACTCTGGTATAGTCATGGGAAAGCATGTGTGTGCTTGATTGTGTGTGTGTGCTTGTGTGTTTGTGTGTGTGTGTGCGTGCGCGCGTGTGTGTGTGTGTGCTTGATTGTGTGTGTGTGTGTGTGTGTGTGTGTGTGTGTGTGTGTGTGTGTGCGTGCTTGATTGTGTGTGTGTGTGTGTGTGCGCGCGCGCACGTCCTCTTGTAATATGTGTACCTAATAACAGATGTAATTTTTTCAAGCACATACTAACCTTTTTAAAAGAAAAGTGTAGTGGCTTGGATGATGATGGTTTTCTTTCTTATCTCCTGTTGGGGTTTCAGTGTCCTGATTTCCCTGTATAGTCTCACTTTTGATGATGGCTTTTAGTGAAACCACTCATGAGGCCATGCATGTACTGTACTGGTTCATAGAGGAGCTTAATGAACTTACATGTATGTGTGTGTGTGTGTGAACTCATGAGCCCACATCACTCAAAGGATGCGCACCTGGATGTGTAAAGTATCTCCTGAATAATCAAAGGAGAAAAGAAACCCTAGGAGATCCTGTTTGTTTTTTTTTGTACATAGATCTTTTTTTTTTTAAGTGAGATATAGGTGAACACTCAGTTTTGTTGTTTTTGTTGTGGTTGCAGACCATCCTGTACATAAAGTGAAACATGCTTGCAAATGCCTGCTCACTTTGCTGCCGAAAATGGTCCTTCCCGCCTCTCCCCCCGTCTCACCCCCCACCTCATCATCCCTCTCCTTCCTCCAAAATTGCAGGGATCTCTTAATGATCTAATGCAGCTGAAGCTTACGCATGGTCATCCTAGAATGCTTGTAATGGCATCGCATAAAAAAAAAGGCAGTAAGTCAGATGGGTTCAGGTGTGGGTCACATGCTTGCCTCATGATGATCTTTTTTTTTGCTTGTTTTAACCCTCCCTGTGTCTCATGTTCTCTACCCTCCCCCCCCCCCTCCCCTCCGTCGGTTTGCGGGGGGGGGGGGGGGGGGGGGGGGGCCCTAGTAGTATGTGCTCCTGGTTAGAACATAGGTTTCCAACTAAGATTCTTAAAAGTCGATTTGTTAGCCCATGTGTGTGTGTGTGTGTGTAATGTATGTGTGTGTGCATGTGAAGCCCAGTTTTTTGATATGAAATACTGACAGTGTGTGCGAGTGTTTGGTGTGCGAGTGTTTGTTCTTCTGTTCACTATCTATGTACTTGAAGTGGTTTTTGATGAAATATATGTGCATTTGCATATGTGAGTTGGACATGCGCTTGTTTTTTTTTTTTTTGTTTTTTCCTTTTTTTTTTTTTTTTTTTTTTTTGTATGTGAATAACAAAAAAAGGAGGATAATGAAAATACAGAGTTGATGAAGCCACAAATTTAGGCTAACGGGTCAAATGCCATGAGATCTGGAAACAGTCGGTGTCTCACAACCCTGACGCCAGGAAAGTTTCATCTGATTTTCGTTTCGTTTGTTCTGCACAACACAGGTGCTGCAGTCAGCGAAGGAACAGATCAAGTGGTCGCTGCTCAAGTGAAACATGCATCTTTCACCAGTGCTCGGCATCATCTGCGTCACCTGCCATGTCATCGCCACTTTTTCTGTCATCATCGTTCTTCTCACTAGGGAGAGGGGTGGGGCGAGGGGTTGTTTTTACCTGGAGAGTATGGGAGACGAATGTCAGCGACATTGCAGAGCAGGCATGTCTGATAGTATGTGTCTGGTGAGGATTTAATTCTGTGAGAAGAAATCTAAATGGATGGATTAGCAGTTCATGGAGATGGGATGACAGTATTGTGTTAATCTTTTTTTTTTTTTTTTTTTTTTCTGTTTCTTTAAGAAATGAGAGCAAGGTAGTTGACAGTTGAAAAGTATATCTTCCCATGTTCATTGAACAGAGAGACCAACACACCATCATGAGAAGGACATATGGGCAAGCACGCATACATTCATGGACCCATGTACAAGCACATACTTGAATGGGTAGATGCGTGCAAGCACACACACATACGTTTTCCAAAGATAAGCCACTTTCAAGGCATATTTTGGCTGCAGGTAAAGGAAAGAGACAGTGCAAATGAATAGTCAGTCCTAGATCAAAATATATTATATTTTCATTTCAAGGTGCAGTTGTATATTTTTCTACAGTTAGTGTTCAAAAGCAGCGTTGTTGATGATCCTTTTCTTCCTGTTTTTCCTTCCCACATGTAATTTAAGTATGTTAAAAAAAAAAAAATGGAACACGGAAGGAGAAGTATATTTCTAGAGATGGGCTTTCTTTTCTTTTTTTTTTCTTTTTTCCCCCCTTGATATGTTAATTAATTTAATTTGAAAACTTTGACATGTGTGCATTGTGTATGGATATGCAAGCATTTTTGACATGTTTAGGAGTATGCCAGTGTGCCTGAAATTTGAAGGTTGCATGTGTGCGTGTGTGTGTGTGTGTGTGTGTGTGTATGTGTGTGTGTGTGTGTGTGTGTGTGTGTGTGCGTGTGTACAAGGGGCGAGAGATGAAAATCAGCGTGTGCAGTCTTAGGAATTCATTGTGATCAAGTCTGTAATATTCGCCGGGATTTATTAAAAGGAAGGGAAATCAGTCATGATCTGTGTCAGTCATGTTGTTTAAGAGATACTTCACCCATCTTTGCCCGCTTTTGTATCGTGCTCTTTCACACACATGCGCATGCTAGTACATCCATGTGCATGCACACAGAAATTCCAAAAACGACAAATTTTCAGATTTAACCGATAAAGCATAAGTTTGATGGACAGTCACCAAAGCCATCCAATTTGATGATGGGTAACATAGAGAGAGGGAGGGGGAAGCAGGGTGGGAGGAGGGGAGAAGCAGGGTCAGGTGCCAAGCATTGCGATGATGTGTCAAGGTCAGAGATGGAGACAGCTGTATCCAGATAGACACACAACTGACTGATGACGACCTCATGCTACATCCAGATAGACACACATGGACTGATGATGACCTCATGCTACATCCAGATAGACACACAACTGACTGATGATGACCTCATGCTACATCCAGATAGACACACAACTGACTGATGACGATCTCACTGCTACATCTAGATAGACACACAACTGACTGATGACGACCTCATGCTACATCCAGATAGACACGCATTGGACTGATGATGACCTCATGCTACATCCAGATAGACACACAACTGACTGATGATGACCTCATGCTACATCCAGATAGACACACAACTGACTGATGATGATCTCACTGCTACATCTAGATAGACACACAACTGACTGATGACGACCTCATTCTACATCTAGATAGACACACAACTGACTGATGATGATCTCATGCTACAACTGACTGATGACAATCTCATGCTACGTCCAGATAGACACACAACTGACTGATGACGACCTCGTGCTACATCCAGATAGACACACAACTGACTGATGACGATCTCATGCTACATCTAGATAGACACACATCAGACTGATGACGATCTCATGCTACAACTGACTGATGACGATCTCATGCTACATTCAGTTAGACACACAACTGACTGATGACGACCTCATGCTACGTCCAGATAGACACACAACTGACTGATGATGACCTCATGTTACATCCAGATAGACACACAACTGACTGATGACGATCTCATGCTACATCCAGATAGACACACAACCGACTGATGACGATCTCATGCTACGTCCAGATCTACACACAACTGACTGATGATCACATGCACTCGCATTCACTGATTCAGGCAGTGTAGAAAACACTACGATTCAAGCACTTTTTTTTTTTCCTTTTTTTTTTTTTTTTTTTTTTTTTTTTTGTTTGTTTTAATCTTAATTTGAAAGCCAGTATATGCAAGTCAGACGTTGCTCAAACATCTACATCAACAATCGGAAAATAGTTTATCACAAAGAACAGCAACATGTAACATGATTTACCACAGCATTAACATCCTTCTTAACAGCGTTGTGGACACTCTTTCAACCGAATTTTAAAATATCATCCATGTCCCACAAAAACCATGGTACTATTCTGGCATTTTCTAAAACTCATGCTACATTTGTCAAAAAAAAAAAAAAAAAAAAAGAGTTCCAAAGAAGTTGTATCAGACATGATTACCCATACACAGGGGGTAAATTCTGTACACTTCTTGACATACAGTATGTATGCTATACCACCACAAAACACACTTTATCAAAATGTGGTATGTGTTGGCCTAGTGAAATAGAAAGCCAGTTGGTTTGGGTTTTAGAGTTAACATGAGAGGTTGGCCTCCCCCATGGGAATGCTAGGGGAATGTCAGTATAGGTCAATGCATGATATCCTTGCCTTCAGGATATCCTTTGCTAGAAATCTCCCTCTTTCCTGCCAGCCTCTGATAGTCTTTCCTTTTTTTCGTGTGCCTTGTTTTTTTTCTTTTATTTTTTTTTTATGTATTCTCTTTGGGTCTGTCTGGTCTCTTCTGTCTTGCTTTAGGTTTTTTTTGTTTGTTTTTTTTTTGTTTTTTTTGGTCTGCCTTTTTGTGGCAGATTTACCAACCTTTGTCATTGAAAATGTGTGTGTGTGTATGTGTGTGTGTGTGTGTATTTGTGTTCTCTGATTACAATTTATAAGTTTTTTTTTTTTTTTTTTTTTTTTTTTTTTGTGGTTGTGATCTGTAGACAAGGTAGAGAAAACTGAAACATGGTGGACACTCAGCAATCCATTCTTTAGTATGAATTTGTCTTTGTGGCTTTTTTTGTGTGTGTGTATCTTTTTCACACTTTATAGTTTTTTTTTAAGCATTCTTTTTTACTTAAAAAAATCATGTGGGCATATAGTCACAGCAGAACAAACAGCAAGCGTTTGCTCCAAAGAGTGTTTACACGTTTATGACGTGGTCAAGAAACCACGACGGGAAAAGGCGGCTTGTTGCTAACCATTAAGGGAAAAGAGTAAAGGTTCTGTGCAACAAAGACAGCGGAACAGACCACTAAGGCAGACAAAAGATGTGGGTTACAGTAAAGAGCGAAATTAAATCCAATCCTTTGCAGAAAAGGACAAAAATTTTAGTTCATAATATCCAGAAGGCTGAGGTATGATCTATATTGGAAAAGCCCCGAATATCCCCATAGGGTGAGACTGATGTACACCACCAGACTTGTTAACCCTTACGATTTTGCTGTAATTTTCACGGGAAAAATCAAAATTATTGGGAATTACGGCCCCCACAAAAAAATTATGGGGAAAAAATCAAAGAAAGAAAACTGTTAAACTAAAGTTTCGTATGCTACAGTTTCAGTCAAAAGCAGTAAAAAGACATTTCCCAGCATGCCTTGTGTCTTTCACCTAGTCAAAAATGGCGACGAAGCCATCTTACACGCCAATGGCTGGCTCTTCCAAATCTTCAAAAATTGTGAAAGTATTGCGATTATGAAGATAACGGGGGTTTTTTTGTTTTTTTTTTTCAAATTACAGGTTTTTGTCTGAGATATTACAGGTACATGAATTTGGGGTAAACAGGTCTGCAAGGCTTTTCTTTTTTCTTTCTTTTTTTTTTCATATTTAAGCATCAATATATCCCGTTTACTTCAGCACACAGCAAACCAGTCCATATCCAACATGGATTAAGTGTAAATCATATATGGCAACACAGACATCAGACAACAATATTAAATCAACACATCAAGCAGTCAGTAAAAGGTAATAAACAGCAAGTAAAGCATTTAGACGATAACAGAGATATTTTACAGAAAGTATAACCAAACTGGCATGCGTACAAATGGTAAAGCTATCAAGATTACAGTGTTGTTGCAAATAGCACATGAAAAAAGAAACTGAAAATTGCATTGAATTATTTTTTCTTAAATCAACAGACACCGGCTGTACTACATCAATGGTCATATAGGATTTTTCAATATCATGATCTTTGTTTAAAAAAATAAAATGTAAAAGTTATCAGAAACTGCATTTGGTAGATATGCCTGAACTAAAATAACACTTGTATACGCACCTGAAACGCTTGAGATAGTCTTCCTCTCCATATCACAACAAAATAAAGCATTTACCAAGAAACCCATGGTTGTATAGTTTTAAATCTACATCTTCAACCCAAAGATATATTACATGGTGTACACTGTACATCTTAAAAAACAAAAACACAAAAGAGTATGTACAGCACCTACATGCACGCAGACAAGTGTGCACACGCACACAACATATATGCGCACACACTCATTTCTCAATGAGTGTAGATTCATTTCATTTTAACATTGTTGAAAGAAAGTATATTTTTAGGAGACATATCAGCTTGCATGCATGCACACAAAAGAAAATCATATCAAATTCTTTCTCTTGTACTCTCTTTTGTGGATGTAGCCCAAATTATATGCCTCATGTGATACAATTATGGCTTGATCTGATCTTAACCGGATCGGATCTGGTCTCATCTGATTTATTTCAAACCTAAGCTAACCTAACCATGATACCCTGGGCATACCTTTCTTGTGGTAGATCCTAGCTCATCACATGTCCTTTCACAGACCAGGTATGGCATAAAGGTGGGAAAGGTAATTTTTGATTTAACTCGCAAAATCCACTGTCGCAGTTTGTCAAAAAACTTGGCCCGTGACATTGCATTAAAAGGATCAAGCGCCAAGTTCTGAGAGAATGAAAAACACTGAACTTGCATTCTCAAAAAGCCCATTGAACTACCAATCTCCCTTTTACCTGTGACTGGTACGGCACCTCCATGCCTGCAACATTTGTTTCTTCTGGAACACCCAGTAAATTCTGGGGGTTTACATTGCTCTAATGATTTCCCAATTGAAACCTCACTGAGGGCCAAGCATTCCACATGCATCACCCCAAAGGCCAGTCACTCTGCACAGACCCTTGCTTCGCCTCCCCTTGTCATCCTTCCCACAATGCCCCCCTTCCTTCTACCCCCTCAACCTCCATTTTAGCCCCTGCTCTGGTTGCCCTTTATGTAAATTGTTACCCCTCAATCCTTTCCAGTTCCCAATCCATCATCATCTTCATTAGAGAAAAAAAAAAAATGCACATACTACATGTGTTTCTTTCACACTGAAAGAACTGTAAATTATCAGATAAAGGGCATCTGGATGTTGAACCTGTTGCGAATTTAAAAACTATAAATACAGCAATAAATATCAGTTCCGTGCGAATGATCATGGCAGCATAGTACATATAAATGAAAATCTACTTTAAAAATACCAAAACAATGATGGAATAAAAATGACTGACTGAAAAACACAGCCACAACACCAACGCAAACCTGACAATTAACGCTTCCATTAATTCACATCAAAGCTTTCCAGTATTGCATCACATACTCCCTGTTCATGTCCCTAAATATCCTTTCAATAACTTTCCACACTGTTGCAGATCATAGCATAGACTCGAATAATGTTCATAGTGGTGTGTGCATGTCCAGTTCTTCACTGTTCATGCTGCATGCAGTCAACTCTTTTTTCCTCTCTCTTTTGATGTGAAGATCAAGACCCCCCCCCCCCCCCCCCCCCCCCCCCCTCCCTCCCCCCCTGGTTAGTGCATTGCCCTGTTGCTGGATTTCTGTGCACGCGCACATGCATGTGCGTGCATGCATGCGTAATTTACTTCTTGTTTTGCTTCACATAATTTGGATGAGCTCTGAATAATTTTCGAGGCGGGAACATAATTGTATTTCTCCCTCAGTTCTTCTGTCCTTTCCCATTTGTTGAACCATTATGTTATTTCCTTTTACTCAGTGAAGGAGAGAAGGATGGCAACAGCTTATCTAGATCAAAGCCGGGTTTCTTTTTGGGAGTGATATCCCAAACTGTCATCAAAACATCGTACAAATAGAGCAACAACAACAACAACTAATAATATAATGACACTGGCACACATGATCAATACACATTCATACAACATTGAGCATGATGATATTCATTATCATCATTCACAATCATATGGCTACAGGGATTTTGTATATCGGTGGGGGAGAGAACTCTATACTCCACTTCAATGCAAGAAAAAAAAAAGGAAGGCCAACAATAGGTACAACCTCCTACCGCTGGAAGACATGAGCGCTTCAGAGGGGAAGACACTCCTATCTACTGCCTACTCTTCACCCCACGATGCAAATGTTCCAGCCCTTAACTGCTGACACTTTCAGGGGGCTGGGGGCCAAATGCAGAATGCATCCGGATCTTTTTTCATGGAAAAAAAAAATGATGTAGGCTAGAATATTTTGTAAAGAAAAAAAAATTTGTATTCAGTTGGAAACAAAAATACAATATCCATCAAATAAAGCTTCAAAAATACACTAGGTAGTTGCCTACCAGTAAACAACTTGTCCAGGAAAAAAAAAATCTGTATTCGTTTTCAAAAACAAAATCACGATCAATCAAATAAAGCTTCAAATATACTTTGTAGTTGCATGCCCATAACCAAATTGTCCATGAAAATGAAAGCATGCGCTCTACCACATTCTTCCTACGTGCACTTCCCACGACAATATTCAAAGGGTGCATCACTCATAATGATTTATAAAACATCAAAACCACAATAAGAGGATATACAAACAGCAAGAGAGCTCACTTTGTGTCAACGCATTATCACTCGTTTAGCTCCTTGCCGAAGCATTGTTCTCAGTATAGGCATGTATGCCACTGCACAAATTCCTGTTATCAAAAACATCTGATGTTCTTTCATAAAGAAACAAGGTTAAAAGAAAAAGAAAAAAGAATGTACGATATAAAACCGTGATCTGTGTGATCTTACATTTTCATTATTTTAAAAATTGAAACAAAATACTTCTTCATACACAAACAGTAATTAAATCAGTAACTTAAAAAAAATGAAAAAAAAACTTACTAGAAACAGTGCATTTTATTATCATAAAAATATGAAAAAAAACCTTCTCCACATGTGTAAAATTACTTCCTTGCCCTATTACTTTTTTTCCCACAATAATTGTCACTTGTAGTTCCAATCAAGACATCTAAAATTACACAAATATTGAATCATGATGATAACAGTCACAAAAAAATATCTGTAGTTAATTTTTCCTGAAAATGCATACCTAATCACACAAATCACACAATGTACATTTGAAACTTCCACACAATCCAACACAGCACACGGCATAATAACTTTAATTCACACAAAGCACAAAAGAATTATTCGCTGCATAATCATATACAGCCCTGAATATGAGAAAACTTGCTCACACAGAACATGCACTGTAATCAATTTATTCAAAAAAGGTACAAAAAAAAAAAAAAACATAACGTCAGAAATCCCTTGCTTCTTCACACGAAACATGCAACTGAAGGAAACTCTCATTGCAAGACCCAAGGAAGCTTGCCACTTCTCACCTTGCCAACATACTGCAAAAGCAAACTCTCAACACAGTTTCATCAAGCAAACAAGAAATGAGAGAATGCCTCCATATTTGCAGCCAGTCATGTGACAAATAGCGCCAATCCGAATCCATGATAGAAACAAGCGCTTTTGTCAGCTCTCTGAAAGTCTGTCTTAAAGCACACTTTCATTATGGAAAAAATATATGTAATGCAGCTCATGGTACATGACACACACCTGCTAAAAGCACTTGTCACTTCATTTACTAACCACAACATAGCATTATTTCTATACTTTAATAAACAAGCGAGCAAAAGAACTGAAATGTCAACTCCAGATGATGCTGCGCGAGCGCAGTACAAGTATTTATAGCCACCTGCCACAGTGATACGACAAATTACCTATAATCTGAACTTCTCCATTTTGGTTCTTCATCAGATGTGACGAAGGAACAGAAACCTGAACCTTGACTTGCAACGTCTGTGACAAATATCAAACTAGAAAAAAAAGCACTGCTGTCTTTGGTTTTATACTTATCATTATTATTGTAATGAATGCTTATGCAGCGCCTATTCTCAGCTTGAGACCAAGCCCTAAGCGCTTTACAATCCACACTCGTTTACACAACGGACTGCCTACCTGGGTAGCGCCGACTGAAGAGCTGCCAGCTGGCACTTCATTCAGTCGTTTCCCGTGTCATCCAGTCCATTTCATTCAATATTGTTTACACAATTTCCTTGCTTCCTTCATTCTTTCCATTACTTACGCAGGCTGCATGCTAAGTGTAACATTGTCATCCATGTTAACAGGCACCTGGCCTTCTCTTCCAAAAGTTGGTGATGGGATTTTACATGTGTGCAAGATGTTACGTGTGCGTTCACACACAGAACCTCGGTTTATAGTCTCATTCGAAGGACTGTATGGGAATGGGAGTTGGAACCAATGTTAACTCCAAGGGAAAAATCCCCCTCTACCGAAACGGCCCAGCGGAGATTCAAACTCGCAACCCCAGGATCATGAGTCCAGCGCTCTACCAACTGAGCTGAAAATGGCACAGTGAAAATAAAGACACACCATGAAGTGCAAAGTAACGTTATTCATATGCAAAACCAAACAGACCAGTGAATGTTCCATCAATATTTTTTCGTCAGATGTCACTAAAAATGCACTGCATGTACATACCAGATCACACTCAACGCAAGATGGCATAGCAGGAAGTGCTGAGGGAGAGGTGGCGGACCTCTCTCGAGGGACGCCGATGTGAGAAGTCGGCATCAGGCAGCACCATAAATCTTCTAGCCACTATGGGTGACAGTGGGTGCAGCCTGCGTTGTCAGGGGATGGCTCCTGATGTGTGTGTGTGTGTGTGTGTGTGTGTGTGTGGAATGGGAGGAGGTGTCAGCAATGAAGTGCTGCCAGACTAAGAATACCTTGGCCTGGCAAACCATGTTTTCATTGGCATGGTGGGGTTTTTGGCTGGAAAATTGCCCTCTCAGCCTTAGTCAGTGAAGATCATCGAAGGGAATCATGCAGTGCTCCAGAGACATCCATACTGCTCTCTCTTTGAGGCAGCCTCACGCGGCACAGGAACATCACCACTTTAGCATGGAGAAGGCCCCCCGGTAGCACTGAAAAACAGGCCTTTTTGGTGAAGAGTACCGATGCTCTCAGTCGGCCGGCCAACGCCACAAAGTGGACACCAGTTGACAGGGAACCAGAGCCAAGTGCTGGACACCAGTTGACCAGAACCAAGTGGAACCAGAACCAACCAAGTGCTGGACACCAGTTGACAGGGAACCAGAACCAAGTGCTGGACACCAGTTGACAGGGAACCAGAACCAAGTGCTGGACACCAGTTGACAGGGAACCGGAACCAAGTGCTGGACACCAGTTGACAGGGAACCAGAACCAAGTGCTGGACACCAGGTCACAGGGAACCAGAACCAAGTGCTGTGACACCAGTTGACAGGGAACCAGAACCAAGTGCTGTGACACCAGGTCACAGGGAACCAGAACCAAGTGCTGTGACACCAGGTCACAGGGACCCAGAACCAAGTGCTGTGACACCACCAAGTCACAGGGAACCAGAATCAAGTGCTGTGACACCAGGTCACAGGGAACCAGAACCAAGTGATGTGACACCAGGTCCAGGGAACCAGTCAGTGCTGTGACACCAGATCAGCAGGAAGAAGGAAGAGGACCAGGACTCCAGTCTGGGATGAAAACCAGAGCAAGACAGGACTAGCCCCTGTCGGGAACCAAGCCCCAGACCCCTGTCCCCGACCAGACGTCCTGCCACCAAAACTACGGACTTCGGTCTGGGACACCTTAAGAGTCTCTTCTTCTTCTTCCGTACAGTAGCCACCATCAACTGGTTGATGATTCTGCCACTTTGTTGGGGTCTGCTTATGGATGGTACAGAGGTGCAAAAAAAAAAAAAAAAGTAATGAAAAAATCCTACGGCCCTCATGACCCAGCAGGTGATGTGGAGCTGCAGCCCTGGCTACACACGCTGTCGGACAGCCCTCAGGCTACATGCGCTGTCGGACAGCCCTGGCTATACACGCTGTCGGACAGCCCTGGCTATACACGCTGTCGGGCAGCCCTGGCCCACCATAAGGGGGGGGTCAAGCCCACACCTTGTGCCAGGCCAGCAAAAAAAAAAAAAAAAACCAAAAAAAAAACAACAACAACAAAATGTTACTTTTGTTGCGATAGGTGTTTAGTGACCCGTGACACGAAAGTATCGAGAGTGCACGGGATGAAATTTGCCGATGGAATAGAGTTCCAAATCCCGGATGTTCTTTGGGTGGAAGGAGCTGGTCGAAAGGATGTTAAACTCACCTCTGAGCTGCCTCTCAGATGGCTGTTTTGTGCGCTGTGTTATCTGTGTCATCTGAGGAAGGCACATTTGCTGAAAATTCCCCTGTTTTGCTTTGAGAATGGAATAAGCGTTTTTTTTGCACCTAGTTTTGTGTGTTTATTTTGTGTTTTGCTCTGTTTTCAGTTATACCACTTCAATCCCCTATACATTATCATAATACAACGAACAGAAGAACTGTCTCAAATTCGATAACAGAAAAACTGTCTCAAATTCCATAACAGAAGAACTGTCTCATAATTCCTTAACAGAAGAACTGTTTCAAATTCCATAGCAGAAGAACTGTTTTCAAATTCCATAACAGAAGAACTGTCTCACAATTCCATAACAGAAGAACTGTTTCAAATTCCATAACAAAAGAACTGTTTCAAATTCCGTAACAGAAGAACTGTCTCATAATTCCATAACAGAAGAACTGTCTAATAATTCCATAACAGAAGAACTGTCTCATAATTCCATAACAGAAGAACTGTTTCAAATTCCATAGCAAAAGAACTGTCTCAAATTCCATAACAGAAGGACTGTCTCAAATTCAATAACAAAAGAACTGTCTCAAATTCCCCAACAGAAGAATTGTTTCAAATTCCATAACAGAAGAACTGTCTCATAATTCCATAACAGAAGAACTGTTTCAAATTCCATAACAAAAGAACTGTCTCAAATTCCATAACAGGAGAACTGTCTCAAATTCCATAACAAAAGAACTGTCTCAAATTCCCTAACAGAAGAATTGTTTCAAATTCCATAACAGAAGAACTGTCTCATAATTTCATAACAGAAGAACTGTTTTCAAATTCCATAACAGAAGAACTGTCTCAAAGTCCATAACAGAAGAACTGTCTCATAACTCCCTAACAGAAGAACTGTTTCAAATTCCATAACGGAAGAACTGTCTCAAATTCCATAACAAAAGAACTGTGTCTCAAAGTCCATAACCGAAGAACTGTCTCATAATTCCGTAACAGAAGAGAACTCTCAAATTCCATAACAGAAAACTGTCTCAAATTCCATAACAGAAGAACTGTCTCAAATTCCATAACTCTTTGCACCCAGTGCTCATGATATCTTAGGTTTTTAATTCTACCCTTACTTTTGCGCCTATGTTAAATCTCTGACAACATCATCAGAGCTGTAAAAATTCATGGGGCTCTGGCTAGATGCACAGCAGGTCTGTTGTTTCTTCCAGAACCGCAGACTTTGACCCTGGGTGATCTGAAGCAATTGGCAGTTTCCACCGACTATGGAATTCATCCATTGTCACAATCATCCCAGACCCCATTCTGGTACAATTATGGTTAAAAAAAAAAAAATGATACATAAAAAAAAAACTACAAGAATAAATCCGCCACATCTGATTTGTGATAAATTTTCAGGAAAAAAAAAAACAACAACAACAAAACTGTTTGAGCAAATGACCTGTAAGAGTAAACAGCCAGATTCTAGTGTAAAAAAGGAAGAAAGGCCTAATTCTGGTAACATTAGAATTTAAAAAAAAAAAAAAAAAAAAAAAAGCCTAGCACGAAGGGTAAACAGCATAATCCTGATGAACTCACAGTGAAAACTGCAAGAGTCAACTGGTCTGTGAATTTAGTGCAGTCATGGTCCCCCTGAAGTTGAAAAGGGAGCTCACTCTGCCCAGCTCTATGGCGACGAAACTGCTGTCATCAAGAAGTTTTGATCTGGTGCACAGGGTGGAGGGGAGGAGGTAGGGGTGTGGTGGTGGTGGACAGGGTGGGGGTGGAGGTAGGGGTGGTGGTGGTGGGTGAAGGGTGTGAGCTGTGGGGTGTTCCCTGGACCTGGGCTAGCAGTGGAGGGTGGAAGGAGATGTTTCAGACCTCATGTAATCACACCCCCCCCCCCCCCTCCTCCCACCACCCCCCCACCCCAGACATTCTTTTAACCCCCTCTCCCCCACACCCCACCCTTCCTTTGCTCCCCATTCTTCCAATCCCCTGCTGCAGAGTGTTCCATCAGATCAGGCTCAGACACCTGAAGTAATGCAATAATAACAGTAATAATAATAATAATTATGATAATGATTACAGTAAAAAATATATATATATATTTGTAATTGTTGTATAGCACAGTGCTTCTTGTAAACCTGCTCATTCATACATGTTCTTGTTTTACATTCATTCCCGAGAAATAACTCACTTACTGTGCAACATATTGTGCATACGTGTACACATACATACATACATTGGATACAGCATCTTTCAAAACGTTTGGTTCGGGGGAAAAAAGCCTTTTCTCTTGTGCTTCATTTGGAAATAGGCCAGCTGGGCTTCTCTCACAGACTGGAAGGCAGCCAGGTCCAATAATAAATAATTATGAATACTTATATAGCGCCTATTCTGGGCTAGAGACCAAGCTCTAAGCGCTTTACAATCCACACTCGTTTACACAATGGGCTGCCTACCTGGGTAGTGCCAACTGAAGAGCTGCCAGCTGGCGCTTCATTCAGTCGTTTCCCATGTCATCCTGTCAATATCGTTCAATATCATTCACTCAGTTTCCTTACTTCCTTCATTCTTTCCATTTCTCATGCAGGGTACGTGCTATGTGTAACCGTTTGGGGCAGAAAAAGCTGACGGTATGCTCGCCAAATGGTTTGACATTCTGCCGTAGGGTGATCGGGAGTTTTTGACTGGAGCACTGGACTGTCCTGGGACCAATGGGCATGCGCAGAAAGCCATCAACAAGTATGGTTGAAGAGAGCTATTGAAGGTGTTTTGATTTGATTAGAGGACTGGACAGTGTGTGATGTTGGGGTATGTACGAAGAACTGCAGACAGGTATGGTGGAAGAAAGCTACTGAAGGAACACAAAGCAGGAGCAGCCAGCTTGTACTGGAAACAAAACATCACCGGTGAGGTTTACTGTTGTTGTAGATTTGTTCTGTGTGGTAGCCTATGCCGAAATGGACTTAAACGCATTTCACAAACAAGGCAGGGTCTTTTCTGGTGGGTGGCCTTCCGGTGACGTGATACTGACCGCAAGCTGAAATGATGGAAAACAAAGTAACAGCACAGAAAGGTATGCAGGGTTAGTTTA